>JBAIZL010000004.1:130244731-130329731 GCA_036971475.1 Prosapia bicincta
ACACACACACACACACACACACACACACACACACACATCACACACATACTCTCTCTGTCTCACACACACATTCTCTCCATCTTTCTCTCTCTCTCTCACACACATACACACACACACTCTCTCTCTCTCACACACACACACTCACACACATACTCTCTCTCTCCTTCACACACACACAACACAGAAACCTGGTACATTCTATCTACATTGTAACATAGCAAAACATAGTGATTACTATGCCAACATTGTGATGTGACAGTATAACATAGTGACATATTTCTAATATAATCAAGAAAATTTGATTTTTTAAGATTTCTTGTGACTTGTAAACTGAGGCCTATAAACACATAGGTTACATTGTTTGAGCTTTAAATACTGTTGTGTTTTTTCAAAATATTTCTTTAGGATTTCAAAACAAAGTATTCTTTTCCCAGTATTTCAGTGAACGTTCTCCATAGTATAGTGTGGGCCACGTAACCATGCATTTGGCCTTTAGAGATCGCAGTAGGCGAGACGGGAAGAAGAGGGTTAGTATAAATACTTTCTTACAAACATGATAAAGACTATGAAAACACTGACTTCCATGAAACGGTCAATATTAGATAATTCGATGATGAAGTAGCTTCCGTATGAAATAACAAACAATGTTGAAAATATATGTAGAGATATCGGATGGAGAAGCTGTTGATTTAAACCTATAGAACATTCTGAGAAAGTAACATGTTTTAAGCAGTGGTAGTACACGAGAAATTTCTCAAACATAATTTTGTAAGATATCGATGATTTATAAAATCACGGAATATCGGGAGATTACCAATGTATATTTGGAATCCAGTTGCCTAAGTATAACTATACACACCTATAAGTGCAGTATAACTATACATAACTATATGTGCAGTTTAAGTGAGTTAAATATCCCTATATATTGTGATGTGTGCCTATCCTGACAGACGCTGGGCATATCTGTACATGGCCTGATATTGTATTGTATTCAAAGTGTTCGACAAACATAGATTTCATTCAAAATAATGTTGGGTTCTGGTTTATAAATTCAGGTTGATGGAAATTTGTTTAAACCTTATTGTTCCATGAACAAAGTAATGAAGAGATATGAAAATATTGTGCAACATTTGGGAATCTGCCAGCTGGCGAAATATAAACGTGGAAAGTTTTGTGATCTGCATTCCATCCTTGTCCTATGTTCTCGATAGCTATTTATATTTCAAGATATTAAAATAATAATAGCTTAAACATTACTTTTATTGTTTTAATCGCCAATGAATCAGGACGGACAAGTACTCGCCTATATAACATTTCATAGATTATGTCATTTTGCAAATCATATGTAAAAACTGTTGCCGCTTGTAATCTTCCGCTAATATTAAGCTAAAATGTTTCTCTGATCTGTGGTTTCCCTTATTCATCTGTACTCATGCCTTTCAGACAATAAACATAATATATAGTAGACTTATGTAGACCTAAGACAAATCACTATGTTCAATATCAAAAGTATTGGTTTTAAAAAGTGTCTGCAGGTTTGGAATATGTGTTTAGATGAAATGCTTTTAACAATGTATAAAAGTAGTGTTTCCACATATGTCCCCCACAGAAAAAACTCTCTGATGGAGTCGGTTTTGTAGATTTGTCATTCTTATGTGGCCATAACATAACAGTATAATACATTAATGTTTACCAACATTTAAATTTTTTTTAATTTGTAGAAGTAATGTAATAAACCCTTTTAGCACATTATTTTATATATAGGGATTTACATATATATATATATATTTATTGTTTAATATTCCTGATGATGGTACTGTTAGCCAACGAAAAGCTTTGAATTGTAAATTCAATTATAATTCTTGTATTTGTATTTAGACTTTTGTTCTTTATTATTACACAAGAAAACATACTGCGATATTTATAAATATATATATATAGCCTATATTTGTTTAAAACGTGCTTGACTACGATGTTAATAAAGTAATAAAAAATGTCACTAATATGTTATGACAAGTTACATTATTAGAAAGGCTGTTGTAACTATGACGTGTATCCAGATGCCCCCTCGGATTTGACCTCAGCAACTCATTTCCATAATCTGAGTCGACATTGAGTTTGTAAATTAACCTAAAAATGTTGACTATATCGGGAATCGAACCCTTTAATGGGAAATATCTTTCTAATTGAGTAAAACAAATTATTTCCGTTATCGGGATTGCAAGAATGTTTAAAACTTTTTTAAAAATTTTTAATACATTCCGATAATATAATATCATAATTTAATAATAAACTATAGAAATAAAGACATTTTTCCCTAAAGGATGACACACAGCATCAACGTTTGACAACTATCGTAAGTTTATTTGAAATGAACAATTCAGATAATGCTGCTCCAGATATAAACAACTGTACAGCACTCTAAATATCTACTTATATATTGTACATTAAAGTTAAGTAAGAGGCAAAAAACAAGTAGCATAAAACATACCTAATGAACTGAACTTTTGTCTATAAATATCGAGAACTTGCACGCCCGCACTAGCGTTGGCTCTGGAGAACCGCTCTGAACTGAACTCTACTCTTGGGTTAAAAATACGAAACCGACAAACTCTGGGCGCCGGCCAACACAGAAATATGCGTCGTCGTCTGTAATTAATTATCTGGAAGCCTTTTTGTTTTTGGGATATGTGTTAAACTTTCTCTTAAAGTGACCTTACCGACTTCTAGCTAACCGTTGTATACTGATACATGCATTTTAGTTACTTGATTTGGATAGATGTTCTTTTTTTTAACACAGTCCGAAAGGTAAACATATATGTATACTTAGTCATGTATTCCCTTGATACCTTAACATGATTATATTTTGGCTTCATGTTCCAGTTTCTTGGTCACTATAAATTGCAAGTTTTATCACTCCGTTAATCAAATTTATTATTATTATATACACCTAATGATTTTAATTTGTTTACATGAAGGAATAATGGTGTTTTATAATTAAATAATAACCATTGTTGTTTATAATACTCACGTTAATGACCATTTATGTATAAAGTACCCCTCGCGAACGTTTAAAGAAATCCAATGACATAACGACTTTAATGGCCATTTGTTAAAAACGTTAACTTCCCTTACATGCAAATAAATGTAATGAGGGTACGACTTTAATGGCAATGTGTATAAAACATAAACCTCCCATACGTATAAAGAAATGTAATGACGTGACGACTTTAGTGACCATTTGTTTAAAACGTTAATTTCCCGCACGTGTAAAGACATATAATGACTTAAATGACAATTTGTTTAAAACGTTAATCTCTAGGACGTGTAAAGAAATGTAATGACGTAACGACTTTAATGACAATGTGTATAAAACGTAAACGTTTCGTACGTGTAAATAAAAGTTATGTTGTAATGTTTTTAATGGCCATTTCTTTAATAAGTAAACCTCCCGTACGTGTAAAGATATGTAATGACGTAAAGACTTTCATGATCATATGAGTAAAACATAAACATTCCGTAAGTGTAAAGAAATGTAATGATGTAACGATTTTAGTGACCATTGGTTAACGTTAACCTCCCGTACGTGTGAAGAAATGTAATGACGTAACGACTTTAACACAATGTGCATAAAACGTAAACGTTTCATACGTGAAAATTCATATTATTACGTAATGATTTTAATGACCATTTGTTTAAAACGGTAACGTTCCGGACGTGTAAAGAAATGTAATGATTTAACGACTTTAATGACCATTTGTATAAAACGTCAGGATCTCGAACGTGTAAAGAAATGTCACGACGTAATGATAATGTGAGTAAAACATAAACCTTTCGTACGTGTAAATATATGTAATGAAGTAAACGACTATTATGATATTTTGTTTTAAAATCTATACTGCCGTACGAGAGTGAAGACGCAACTGTATTGACCTATTTGCTACTTTAACACCCCCCTATTTAGTTCTGCGAATTTAGTGTAACTTAGGCCTAAAGATAAATGGAGTAAACTAATCGAAATGCTTGGACAAATAAGGAACAACAAAGCTTGACGTCATTAGGGTTTTCTATTACATCATTTGGATTATGATTTAATTTTTGTGTCTATCTGTTATATTGAATATTAAAATTTTTGAGAGCAGAAATTCCGTGTGGATGTTTGTCTTGCGCATGCGCAGTTTGGTTCCTACGTATATTGTTTATAAATAACTTGCTTATATTGTTGTGACAAAGACTTTATTGCCGTGCGACACATAAACCTTAATTACTCATTTAGTATTTATAGCCGTGTGAGTGAGTTAATCGATGTTTGCGTGTTTTCACATTTTTTATAGCTTGTGGTTACGATTTTTTTAATATTTTACTTGATTCAACCCTTTATCAGTTTTTACATTTTTATTTTTTAATGTAACCAACAGAAAAACATTTTTTAATTTTAAAATAATGTTAGAAGTAAATTTGTAAACGAAGTAAGTTTTGGTGTGGAAGGAAAAAGTAATTTTATGATGAATTTATTTGAATAAAATTTCTTTAAGCTACTTACGAAATAGAGATTGGTCAGTCTGTCGACTGACACTGCCAAAACAAGTTACTGTTTTCCAAAAGAAAAGATATGTTTAATTTTTTTTTTAATTAGTTAAATTACTAAGGTTTGTAAGTTATCTACAGTTGTGTAAGTTTACCTTGAAATAATTCTATATTTACTTAGCCTTCTGCAAAACAAGTATTTCAGCAACACTTTCGTCAGGCTACGCACTCATGCACAAAACACATCTATTGTCATAGTTTGAAAGTCACACTAACCGGCTTCTTGAATGTCTGTTCGGCGACTGCGACGGCAAGCGTGTGGGCCTCTCCAAGTCTGCGTCACTGACTCACATTACTTATATGGTCATGTCTGGAGTCTGGCTCTATTGCTGTTACGGCACTGTTAGTACGCTCTGTTCAGATTATATAAGGCAGTGCAGTTACGTGTACTGATGATTGTTTGGTAAAGTGTGTGTGTGTGTGTGTGTGTGTGTGTGTGTGTGTGTGTGTGTCTGTGTGTGTGTGTGTGTGTGTGTGTGTGTGTGTGTCTGTGTGTGTATGTGTATGTGTGTGTGTGTGCGTGTGTGTGTGTGTGCGTGTGTATGTGTGTGTGTGTGTGTGTGTGTGTGTGTGTGTGTGCGTGTGCGTGTGTGTGTGTTAAGGCGTATGCTTGTGAAAAATGTGTGTAGGCGATAAGTGTTTCGTGAGGTCTGTGCTTGTGTGTTTTGTAGTGGTCTATTCATAATGAGGAGGTGATGAGGTGTGTCTTTGGTAAGGTGTGTGTATTGTCGAGTGTGTGCTTGTTGAAGTGTGATTTCATAGAGAGGGGGTATTCTTGTTAATGTGTGCTATCTGTGAATTGCATGCATTTGTGAATTGTGTGTTTGGTACAATATGTGTATGGTGAGGAGTGTATATAGTGAGGTGTTTGCTTAGTAAAGTATATGTTAATAGTGAGGAGTATCCCTAGTGAAATGTGTGTTTGGTAAGGTATGTGTATGGTGAGGAGTGTGGTTTGTGAGGTGTGTGCTTGGTAAAGTGTGTGTATGATTAGAAATGTGTTTGTTGAGGTGTGTGCTTGGTAAAGTGTATGTTAAAATTGAGGAGTATCCTTGGTGAAGTGTATGCTTGGTAAGGTGTGTGTATGGCAAGTAGTGTGTGTTAGTGAGGCGTATATTGTAAGGAATGTGTTTGTTAAGTTGTATGCTAGGTAAAGTGTGTGTTAATAGTGATGAGTATTCTTGGTGAAATGTGTATTTAAAGTGTGTGTACGATGAGGAGTGTGTTTGGTGGGGAGTGTGCTTTGTAAAGTGTGTGTATAGTGAGGTGTATGTGTTATGATGAGGCGTGTGTTTGGTAAGGTGTGTGCTTGGTAAAATATGTATATAGTATGGATGAGATGTATGCTTAATAAAGTGTGTGTTTTGTGTTCATGTGGGCTATATGGCGTGATGGTGACCTTGGTTGCATCATTGCATTCTACGTTATGTGTGGCCAACAGTGGCTATACCGTTGTAGGTTACACAGTGGGTCACCAAATTAATTGGATCCATGTAGACTGTATGCACCAGACGTCAGTAATGGTTGTACCATGTTAGGCTACACGGTGAGACTTCAACAATGGTTGGATCTGAGGTTCACTAAGTGATGAGAATCCAACAGTGGTTGGATCTATGGTTGACTACGTTATGACACTCAAACAGTGGTTGAATCTATATAGACTACGTGGTAAATTGTTGTAAGCTACAGTGTGTGAAACCAATGTATCGTTGTATCTATGTAAAACGATTCAATATTATTGACATGTACATCAAAGTTCGTAATACAGTACTTCAAGATATAAAGGAATCTGTAAATGACACATTTCTACGCCATAATTTGATTGTACTTTGCCAGCAGTAATATTTGTCTGTCAGTCTACAACTTTGAACATTATTGAGTTAGAGTTTTGGCTTTGAGAAGCCTTTCTCTCTTTGAGCATCTGGCGTTGTTGCTTCTTTCTTCCCCTCCTCTTTGGTTGAAAAATGTTTTATAAAATATTAATTTTTTAACACTAAAAATATATTTATTGTAAATAAAAAATTTACGTATTTTGAAGAAAGTTTTAATACATTTTATAATATGTTGTCTTTGACATATTTTTTAGAAAAATGTTAATATAAAGAAAGTGCCTACAACCCCTCTCCCCAAAATAGACTCTCGGTCTCATGACTCTACATTTTCATTAAGTCTAATTAGACCAATAGTTCAGGCTTCTATCACGCTTCAGCGTAACTCAGAAGCCTCCCGCTTCACTTGTCCCTTTTCAGTACTTCTTTATCTTTTTTGATAGTGTGAGAGATTTATACACTATATGTTTCTTTATTTCTCTTAGAGATTCACAACTGTACTTTTCGATCTACATTTACTCTTAAATAGTACTTTTTCATTGTTAACATTTATCACTAAACCAGTTCACCTAGATGTTTGGCTGAAAACTTAGGAGGTTTGGATTAAAGAAATGTAAGCTATATTTGCTCAAACCAGACCCTATCGGTTGTCTAAACCGGACACTCTCCACTTGTCTGAGCCGTGCCTTCTATAGCTGCTTAAACAAGATCCCTTCAACTCCCCAAATCGGATCCTCTTCAGTTACCCAACACGGTCCCCTCCAGGGCCTAAACTGGATCCCTTATTTTCATATATTTAAAGTCTGCCTTTATCTGAACGCAATCTTATTCCTTTAAAGTTTTGACAGATTTCAAGAGGATAAAATGAAGTTTCAATGACTAAAGCTATTGACATACAAGAGAAAAAGCTCAGTAAACCGTGTATTGTTCCAATAATAACACTCAGGAGGATATTAATCTAGAAACTACATGTCAGGGAAGGGGCAGCAGAAATAAAACCAGAGCCTTTTTCAGTCATAGGAACTTAAAATAAAATGAAATACTTTTTGAAAAAAATATATTAAGTTTGAAGGAAATGAGAGAAGTTGCCAGTATGAAAAAAGTTTGTCTGAATACTCGAGAAGGACATTCGTCTGAAACATGCTTCATCCCACAGAAAAAGTCCGTATGCGATAACATTTTCAAAGAGAAAACTCGAAGTAGACTAATTAATCTGCGTTATGTCTTTGCTGTGGATTAGAAATCCATGTGCGGTGCAGGAGATAAAAATATTATTTACATCTTCAAATTTTGACGCTATAACATTATTTAATTCATACATTGACTGTATCTTTTTGAAAAACTACTTACTTGTTACTTTTACTCCACTGTACTTTGAAACTAGTTTATGTTTTCTCGTTTGTTTTTTCTGTTTAAAAACTAATTGTTTTTGGTTTTATTTTGATTGTTTTAGAATTGGTCCGGTTTTAGCAACTATTCTTAAAATCATCATGTGGTAAGGTTTTTTAATAATATTATTTTTAATATTAATGTTTAATTATATTTTCTAAAAGTAGGATGTAAATAATGCATAACAGTAAGAAGCAGGCCTACGCATTACATGCTCCTAAACATAATGTAGGGTATTATCTTTTTCCTATTTAATATTTTGAAAACATCAAACAAAATAGGGATGCAGTTTTTACAAACACTTTCCTTTACAACACGAAGTAAACCGATTAACAAACAATTTTTCTTCACACGCAGCCCGCCAGAGGTAGATACGCTAAGGCCACGCTAAAAGGCCTTGTAAGCAGCCTCTAAGCTATTACATTTCTGCTGACCAAATTCAGATCATTTATCAGCTGCAATGGACTGGCGTGTTGCATGGACCGACGGCCCATCCATCTTCCTTCAAAATCTTTATTGCCCTAAAGTACGCTATCAAGTATCGATCTGTTATAAGAATACCTCAGAGTTTCTGAAGGAATTTGTTATCCTTTCAACAAATAGTTTTGTTATCTAAATAGAAGCGATGAAATTTTAATTTGAAACTGATTAGTTTTAAGGTGTAAGTTACAAAATATTTCCTCTATTAAAATGAGCAATGATTAGGTGTTAAAGATATCCAAACGCAGTTTCTCGCGGAAACATACCCTTTAACAATGATCATTTTATCTGTATCTTTTAGTATGTTTATAAACTCCTTTACTACTATTAATAAATAAACTCGACCCGTTTTTAAACTACCTAACTCCATTAGATTGAATGCCGAGTTCAAGAGATAGCTTCATTGTGTCTATTTAGTTCTAGCTGGAAACGGGCCAAGTCTCCAAATCCATTTTGAAGACTTCCTTTAAATTCATTTTGTTACTAGTCTGTTCAACGTTTTGCTTAAGAATTTCGAAGCTTTGCTAGATATTTCCAACTTCCGTCTTCCACATTAATGTCCTCTGCCACTCAGGGCGTGATTTATATGCTGTCAAAAAAGTAATGTACGGGCACCCAGTCTTATTTTTAACCCGTATGTTACTACTAAAGGTTGTACATAAGCAAAATAAGCTCATTTACACAAGCAGAGTCGGCCTAAGGGCAGACAAATGACCCAGAACAGACCCGTCCAGAGTAGGGGACAAGAAAGGTAAACGCACAGTGGCCTGCGGCCCCGGCCTAGTTGGTTTATTTTACTATAGAAATAATTACTCGTGTGGCGAGATCCATAAAAGAGATAAAAACATATCAATAAAGTATAAATGAACAATGTACAATTGTTCAAATTATTAATGGCAAAGCAATACTCATTAAATGAAATGTTCTAATCACGCAAAAATCAATGTCTTAGTTGCTGTAAACGACGAGTTTTAATAAAATTAAACATTAACAGATGAGATTCAGTATGCTTGATGGCTTTAACACGGGAACAATAGTTTATTTAATATGCCATGAAAAATACAGGGTTGTATAGGCCTATGTTGGAAGTAATAAAGAGGCCCGTACTCGTATTTGCCCTGGGGCCAGTAATCATGTTTAACCAGAGGTTCGTACTCATGTTTGCTCAGGGGCCAGAAATTTCTCTAGGCAAGCCTGACCAGTGTAATAGTCAGTGACTAGATCAGTCACAGAACCCATTACGTATTTTTTTCACCCACATTTGAATAATAGAGTGCGTTCCAAAAAGAGTCTTGGGATTTTGAATGAGCGATACTGAAAAACTGTTAAATATAACTGAACTATTACAGCACCAATTTAAAATTGAAATGAGTTAGTTGTGTGTACAGTGTACAGACTCGGTGAGTTTCATGCTCAATGAGATTGATGACAATTTTCTTAAAAGAAAGGTTTTCTCAGACGAACTTACATGATGACAATCCCAATTTTCTTGGAAGATTGCGGTTCTCAGGCGAAGTTACTTACTTTCACCTTAGACAATGACCTTCTCCATTCTAAAATCTGTATGTATTCTAAAGGTTATAAGTCAAAAGTATTTTAGCAAGTAAAGTTCTGGAAGGGAGCAAACAATTTAAATAATTTGATATTTTCACTAACTACATGTGCAAATTACAGCGTGTGGAGTATCAGCAGTAGATGCCGAGCCGGAATAAAGCCTAGCATGATTTAATGATTCAGTCAATCTACCCCCTTGTTTACATACCTCGGTGTTCGTAGCTCACTCACCTTAACGCCCTTACACCTTTTGGTAATGTACAAAGTACCTAAATTATATATGCACTCTCCCTTACCTACAATATATACGTTACTGTGAATGCCTTTTATATTGATAAATCTTAACGTTTATTAGTAAATCTTGGGATTTACCCTCATGAATTGGTAACTGTAAGGATGTTTAATAACTAAGAGATGGATTTTTTGGTATATGTTACCGGAAGAGATGCTAACTAAGTTTTACCAATGGCGGTTGTTAAATGTTGGTTATAAGAATAAAGAAATGGTATTGCCTAATAGTTTTTTTTTCTTATTAATAACGATCACTAACAATCGGTTAGGTTAGGTTGTGCTAATGTAGGTTAGGCTAGGTTTGTTGACATTTACCGTGTCTCTGAGATGTAACCTAAAACTTATCTAGTGCATGATAGTAAAAGTTCAAAACGAATTTGACAGAAGATTTCAAAGTTTAACAAGTAAGAGTTGATAAATCTTAGTATTAACGGAAAAATCTGGAAATTTACCAATATTTGACTGTAAGAAATAATCTTGATGACGCGGTCCGTGATTAATATTGTCAGGGTTTACGTCATAAATTTTGGGACCCAAATGAATATGAAGCCTTTTTTTGCAAAGGCAAATTCTATCGCTCTCTGCGACTTGGTGAGTTCCATGTATTCAAGGTAGCTTTAACTATGTGTTGCCGACACGAAATGGTTGTGATATTGCGTTGGCACTGGTTAGCCGAAATCTCGTTTAGTAATTACTTATTCAAATGCTATTCAGTCTCTCATATGTTTCTGATTACCATATTTTGTACTCACTACCTCGCTGGGATCTGGTTTAAAAAGTTACCTTTTCAGATATTATCAGTCTATAGTGCGTCTCTAAATATCATATAGCGTTATATTGGCTCCTCATCATGTTTCTGGTATCTCGTTTGAACAATTACACATTTAGACGATATTCGGGATAATATAGTCAACTCCCGATTATCCGCGGAATTGCTGGGCACGATCGCCGCGGATAATCCGTAGGCGGTAACCCATTTAAATACTGTAAAATACAAGGCGATTAATTTATTTAGTAATTGATAACTAAATGATGTAATCAATACAGTGTTCTTTAATTAAAGTTTTATACTGTATATTACAGACACGTAAGCTTAATAACAACAGATAATACAGTACACAAATGGAATGCATTTTACTGTATAGCCCTATTACTTTACATTAATATAGTACTGTTTGTACATAGAGCCCGTAAATACGTATTTAAGCTTTCTTATAATATAGTTTATAATATTAGTATAAGCAGTGTTACTTGCTTTGTTTTTTTTGTTAAAATGTATTTACTTTTGATCTGCGATTGCATTTTACGTAAAATCAACTACATATACAATTACGCCTGTTATTTACGAGTTACATTCGCCCTACAGCTAACCGGTTTCAAGATGATGCAGATCTGTTCATAATGTACACCTCAAATATATTTCAGCAAGGTGTATTAAACAACTCGATTTATCCGTGTTGAACTACGTAACAAACCCAGAACAATATTTTTAGACTGATTATTTCATCAGGTTGAAGTTATATAATGTTTATTATATTCAATTTAAACCGGATTTTCTAAACAAATTCTTAACAGTGGCTCCGGTTAAACGGCAATGAGAATAGCCCGCCAGCGGATAATCGGGAGTTGACTGTACTTGTCTCTAAACATTATTTAATGTCACATCGAGTCCTCATCATTTTGCTGATATCTCTTTTAGATACATCTGGTATATCTTCCCTCTCTATATGTCTCTAACCATCGTATACTCTGTGATCTCGTATACTCTGTGCTTATCTTCAGTTACTCAACGTTATGACAAATGTAATCCGTGGTCATGGTAACGTGATGCGCAACTATTTTAAATTCATTATTATTCAAAATCGCTACAATATTAATTATAAACATGATAATAACGCTTTATCCAATTTATTCTATAATTTCACACTCTCCTATGTATATAGGCCTATATTTAATAAGTTTAAAATATTTCAAAAACAAGAATACTTGTAATACATATATTATTCAAAGCTTTTCGCTGATAAAACAGTACCAGCATTTTCAGGAAAATAAAAATCTGTATAGTTCAAATTTTCAATCGTTAATGAAATACGTTTTATTCATTCAAGTTCAAATACATTTTTAAAATTTGTAATAAAGGATACTTAACGTTAATAGTTTTAAAAATATTAATTTATTATTTAAATTTAAAATTATTTATTTATTAACAAATCTATTAATTCATTTATTTAGGTTATTTAATTTTAATTTTATATAGGGAAAACATTTTCACAAAAGGGAACAGGTATGTAATATAGTTATTTCCTCCCGTTTGGTTTAAAATAAGTGATAAAGTATGATTTCATAAAACAGCTGTTGTTATGTTGTATTTTATATGGTAGCACCTATAAATGTTTAAAGCATAGGCTATGTTACTTTATTTATATTAATTGTAAGTAAAAGACGTACATAAAACTAATCATTTATTGACTCATAATTTGTGAGTTTTGTGCATGTCTTTTATTTGTTTTAACATTACGTGACAAGCTAAGCTCAAAGAATAGATGTATTAATTGTACATATTTAATATAAAGTACCTAAATTAGAATTTTTCTTTACTAACCCAAATAGGAATTGACTTTACACATTTTTGTTTATATTACTTTTTTTTAAAATGTTTCTTTAAAATTTTAACTGATCTAATGTACTCTTGGCGTGTTACGCACAACGCACGCTGTATGTAGATGTAAACGTTTAGTGCCTTATTGTGGTCGTCATAATGTTCTATCTCTACTCATTGCAGAAGCAGGATGTGTATGAGTCATTTATTTTGCATGATGCGGTAAATATGAGGTTGGGTAAGGGTGAAATAACAACCACATGACAGAGTGTAGGCTATATATAATACCTAATACACACCTCGAACTGTATGCATTATGTATAAACCGCAGCAGGATTTACGGACAGTGTGGGGCAGTCTTGAATGGTTGGTAAATAAAGAAGTTTATCAATTTCGTTTCGGTTTTTGTTGGTAAGCACAATAAATCGTGACAGATTCTTTATAATTTGGTATTTTAGCGTTTTTAAAGTAAAGTACTCAATAAAGTTTAATAAAACGTGGATCACGTATATTTATTCTAAAGTAGGTTTAAGTAGGACATTATTATAAATTAACAGTAAATTAATAAAAAATTAACGATTAATTAAATAAAACGTATCCTACATTAAAGCTGTCATCACTAAATTCAACAGTAAGTAAATAATCCGGTATAAATAAACAAGGAAAGGAATGTTAAAAAATAGGTGTAAAATGTTAGCAGAATTCTAAAACCGTGCTGAAATTCTTTGGAGAAATATTTTAACTAAATAAATCATATTAAACTGAAATAGCTGCCTTAAATAAACTTTAAAAAGATTTTAGTGCCAAGAGGGAATTTTATTTTAAAATGTAACTGTTTAGCTTGACAGAGTTCTGATTCCTCTCCTCCCGTGTATGCCCACATTTCTCAAGTATTTACCGTTGGAAAGCCAAGCATTTGTTTTTCAGAAACCACCTTATGCTATTGGTGATGGCAAGGAATTGGTGCAAAGGAACGCTTCTGGTATTTTTACACTAGTGTCAATTTTGTCTTTAGAATATGACAAATATTGGCTATTTCACAAGTAATAGTTACAAAATGTGTACAACGAGGTTAATAAACAAAATTTTCAATGTTATAGCTTATTATTATTGATGCAGAAGGATCAATCTGGAGTATTTAAAATGTTATTTAAAATAATGTATTACACTGTAGCCTTTAGTTCGTGGATGATTAATAAAGCCACCTGAAACAATTGTCTATATTCCTTTCTGATATATCCGATACGTATTGAAAGTTTTTCCACTATGTATTCAGAAAAGTAACAAAAACTAGTGAGTACCCTGTTACAAGAGTTTATTAAAGGGGGATGTGTTCCTATCGGTTGGACATGAGTGAGAACTTCTTCATCTGGTGTTTTATTGTAGTTGACGGGGTATCGCCACATAGTATGCCGTTCTGGATCTCCTTGCAGGGGGAAGGTAGATAACGCACAGTGGCCGAACAATACATTAACTAAAGCCAGGCATGTGAGACTACTATGCTAGTGACTTGTACAAGTTGTATTAGTCTGTATCAAGTGACGGGAGCATTGCTGTATTACTGTATAGCTTTATTAACTTATATTAGAAATATACGTAGTTTTTTAAAAATGAAATTACAAACTGCTATTAAACCATATAGTTCCGTGCGAATCTTATTTGTTGAAGTTAGAGTTGGAATTCAATTTGTGAAACTTGATTCAGTATATTATCAATTCGAAATAAAACTGTATATTAATTTATATAATTGAAACCTCTTATAACACCTCTTATGACTTTTTCTTTCATTTAAAAATTTACGTACATTTAAATTGCATAGCAATCATCCTCAGAGGTAATTTACAATAAAAAACTAGTATTTTTATTGTAAATTACCTCTGAGGAAGATTGCTATGCAATTGAAATGTACATAAGGTTTAAAAAAAAAGAAAGAGTCATTTGTGGTATAAGAGGTTTCATTTATTTAAATTAAACATTACGCCACGTGTGTTTTATACAGTTAAAACTGTAAATGATTATTATTTGCCATATTTTTGTTAAACAATTTACATTAAAAAAAAAAAAAAACGGAATCATATTTTATTTATGACTGCCTAGATAGCACTCTAGATACTTAGCGTACGTAGTAGCCTAGATAGTAGTCTAGATAGTAGCCAGATAGGATCATAGATAGTAGTCTATAGATTGTAGCCACATAGGATCCTAGATAGTAGCCAGATAGGATCATAGATAGTAGTCTATAGATTGTAGCCACATAGGATCCTAGATAGTAGCTAGATAGGGTCCTAGATAATAGTCTAGATAGTAGCCAGGTAGAATTCTAGATAGTAGTCTAGATAGTAGCCAGATAGGAACCTAGATAGTAGTCTAGATAGTAGCCAGAGAGGATCCTAGATAGTAGTCTAGATAGTAGCCAGAGAGGATCCTAGATAGTAGTCTAGATAATACCCAGATAGAATCCTAGATAGTAGTCTAGATTGTAGCCAGAGAGGATCATATATAGTAGTCTAGATAGTAGCGAGGTAGAATCCTAGATAGTAGTCTAGATAGTAGCAAGATAGGATCGTAGATAGTAGCAACATAGGATCCTAGATAGTAGCCAGATAGGATCCTAGATAGTAGCAACATAGGATCCTATATAGTAGTCTAGATAGTAGCCAGATAGGATCCTAGATAGTAGCCAGGTAGAATCCTAGATAGTAGTCTAGATAGTAGCCAGATAGGAACCTAGATACTAGTCTAGGTAGTAGCCAGAGAGGATCCTATATAGTAGTCTAGATAGTAGCCGGAGAGGATCCTAGATAGTAGTCTAGATAGTAGCCAGAGAGGATCCTAGATAATAGTCTAGATAGTAGCCAGATAGGAACCTAGATAGTAGTCCAGATAGTAGCCAGATAGGAACCTAGATAGTAGTCCAGATAGTAGCCAGATATGATCCTAGATAGTAGTCTAGATAGTAGCCAGATAGGAACCTAGATAGTAGTCTAGATAGTAGCCAGATATGATCCTAGATAGTAGTCTAGATAGTAGCCAGATAGGAACCTAGATAGTAGTCTAGATAGTAGCCAGATAGGAACCTAGATAGTAGTCCAGATAGTAGCCAGATATGATCCTAGATAGTAGTCTAGATAGTAGCCAGATAGGAACCTAGATAGTAGTCTAGATAGTAGCCAGATAGGAACCTAGATAGTAGTCTAGATAGTAGCCAGATAGGAACCTAGATAGTAGTCTAGATAGTAGCCAGAGAGGATCCTAGATAGTAGTCCAGATAGTAGCCAGATATGATCCTAGATAGTAGTCTAGATAGTAGCCAGATAGGAACCTAGATAGTAGTCTAGATAGTAGCCAGATAGGAACCTAGATAGTAGTCTAGATAGTAGCCAGAGAGGATCCTAGATAGTAGTCTAGATAGTAGCCAGAGAGGATCCTAGATAGTAGTCTAGATAGTAGCCAGATAGGAACCTAGATAGTAGTCTAGATAGTAGCCAGATATGATCCTAGATAGTAGTCTAGATAGTAGCCAGAGAGGATCCTAGATAGTAGCCAGATAGGATCCTAGATAGTAGCCAGGTAGAATCCTAGATAGTAGTCAAGATAGTAGCCAGGTAGGAACCTAGATAGTAGTCTAGATAGTAGCCAGAGAGGATCATAGATAGTAGTCTAGATAGTAGCCAGATAGGATCATAGACTGTAGTCTAGATTGTAGCCACATAGGATCGTAGATAGTAGCTATATAGGATCCTAGATAATAGTCTACATAATAGCCAGATATGATCCTAGATAGTAGTTTAGGTAGTAGCCAGATAGAATCCTAGTTAGTAGTCTAGATAGTACCCAGATAAAATCCTATATAGTGGTTTAGATTGTAGCCAGAGAGGATCATAGATAGTAGTCTAGATTGTAGCCAGATAGGATCATAGATATTAGATATATAGGATCCTAGATAGTAGCCACATAGGATCCTAGATAGTAGCCAGGTGGAATCCTACATCGTAGTCTAGATAGTACCCAGATAGAATCCTAGATAGTAGTCTAAATTGTAGCCAGAGAGGATCATAGATAGTAGCCAGATAGGATCGTAGATAGTAGTCTAAATAGTAGCCAGATATTATCCTAGATAGTAGCAGGATAGGATCCTAGATAATAGTCTACATAGTAGCCAAACAGAATCCTAGATAGTAGTCTAGATTATAGCCAGAGAGGATCGTAGATAGTAGTCTAAATTGTAGCCAGATAGGATCATAGATATTAGATATATAGGATCCTAGATAGTAGCCACATAGGATCCTAGATAGTAGCCAGGTGGAATCCTACATCGTAGTCTAGATAGTACCCAGATAGAATCCTAGATAGTAGTCTAAATTGTAGCCAGAAAGGATCATAGATAGTAGCTAGATAGGATCGTAAAGGTTCGTAGATAGTAGTCTAAATAGTAGCCAGATATTATCCTAGATAGTAGCCGGATAGGATCCTAGATAATAGTCTAGATAGTAGCCTGATAGGAATCTTTATAGTAGTCTAGATAGTAGCCAGATAGGATCCTAGATAAGTGGTCTAGATAGTAGCCAGATATGATCCTAGATAGTAGTTTACGTAGTAGCCAGATAGAATCCTATATAGTAGTCTAGATAGTACCCAAATAGAATCCTAGATAGTAGTCTAGATTATAGCCAGAGAGGATCATAGATAGTAGTATATATTGTAGCCAGATAGGATCCTAGATATTAGCTATATAGGATCCTAGATAGTAGCCACATAGGATCCTAGATAGTAGCTAGCTGGGATCCTAGATAGTAGTCTAGATAATAGCCAGATAGGATCCTAAATAATAGTCTAGATAGTAGCCAGGTAGAATCCTAGAGAGTAGTCTAGATAGTAGCCAGAGAGCATCGTAGATAGTAGTCTAAATAGTAGCCAGATATTATCCTAGATAGTATCAGATAGGATCCTAGATAGTAGCTATATATGATCCTAGACAGTAGTCTAGATAGTAGCCAGATATTATCCTAGATAGTAGTCTAGATAGAACTACTACTAGCCTGATAGGAATCTTTATAGTAGTATAGATAGTAGCCAGATAGGATCCTAGATAAGTGGTCTAGATAGTACTCAGATATGAACCTAGATAGTGGTCTAGATAGTAGCCAGAGAGGATCCTAGATAGTAGCCAGATATGATCCTAGATAGTAGTTTAGGTAGTAGCCAGATAGAATCCTAGATGGTAGTCTAGATAGTACCCAGATAGAATGCTAGATTGTAGTCTAGATAGTAGCCAGAGAGGATCCTAGATTGTAGCCAGATAGGATCCTAGATAGTAGTCTAAATAGTAGCCAGATATTAACCTAGATAGTAGCCAGATAGGATCCAAGATAATAGTCTAGATAGTAGCCAGATAGCATCCGAAATAGTAGTTTAGATAGTAGAACCAATTGCTTTTCTAGGGTGGCTGCTTCAGCTTCTTTCCGTCGTCGCCTTCGCCATCCCCACTGTTTGTTCCGCGTTTAGTCCTGAGCTCCTTTTCCACATCATCTCTCATAGATTCCTCGTACAGCTGGATGTGGTTGATGGCGAAATATTTGTCCTTTAATTCCACCCCCGGAACAAGAACGAGCTCAGTAATTTCTTTAAAGGAGGTCGTAAGCTCGTCGTCCGGTGTCAGCTCTGAGCAGGTGTGATCCGCCTCCTCGGAGTCCCAGAAGGAATACTTCCTCTTAAGCTACTCGACACGGACCGGCTTGGTCTTCGGCCGACGGCGGAGACGCCAGACTCTCTCTCAGCCGATAGCTACAGCAGCGGGATCCGCCCTGTACTCGGTGTTGCGGTACTTCCTCTTACGAGGATGAGCAGTCTTCCTAGATCCGCAACAGTATCCGGCGGCGACGACGACACAGCCTCTCTGCTGTCCGCAGGTGTTGGCGGCAGCACCTCGGGGGAGACTAGAAGTCCCCCGAGGACCTGACGATCGCTTCTCGGTGCGGGTGTCTGCTTCTGTCTCTTCTGTCGCGGGGCCGGGATTCGTGCTTGGGACAGCCGCCATACCGCTTGGACGCATGTCCAACGGTGCCGCATTCCCTTCATTGGCCGCTCCGAGTCGTCACCCTAGATGTCCTTACGGTGACGATACATCTGAATCCGCTGCGAAGGCTCTCCTGCAGTTCGCCAAATAGACGCTGTATGTCCTCCTCGCAGGCCACTGGAACTAGACTATATACGTAGCCTAGACAGTACCCTAGGTAGTGGTTTATGTAGTATCCATATAGTAGCTGAGATAGTAAGCAAAATAGTAATAGAGATGGAGGTGTAGGTACCTAGACATCTTAGTCTAGATAAGCAGCCTATATAGTAGTCTAAATATTTGTTTAGATATTAGCCTAGATAGTAATCAAGGTAAGTGGCCTTGATAGTAGCCTAGATAGAGCATTTCACGTAGTAGACTAGATATAATAATAATTAATTGAAATAATTAATATAAATTTATGCTATTTAAATCTTTAAACATGAATAAATATTTAATTGTTTTTGATGATTCGGATCTCACAGTTCTCCATAATACATACAATGTTATTAAGTATCTTTGGGTAAGAATGGATGAGAGTTATGTTTACCCAATTTCACACAATTAAAAACACATTTAATCTCCGAGATCTTATAAACTGTTGAAATTAAAAAAGAAAACAGAGATATTTAATAAATCGTAATACATCCAACTAAAAACTGGTTTAAGGGACCAGAAACAATCTAAAACTAAAAAAAATAATAAAAAACAAATATTTTAACATACAAAATTAGGAATAGAAATTATAACTATAAACTATAAGAGCTAAGAGGAGTCTATAACTATAAATGATAAATAGAATTTGTCAGAATTGAAACTAAACTAACAATTAATAACTAACAAAAAAACAACAAATAAACAATTAACGAACAATAAACAAACAAACAAAAACATTTTAAAACATCACGAAAGAAGATCGCTACTGTGGGTGGTGCACACGTCCTCAAGGTAAAGAAAGACAGGGACAGCCACCAGAATCCCCAGCTGCTACTACTGTTGCTAATAGGTAATGTGTGTTACATATGTATCAAGGGACTACCTAATTCCATCCGACACCTTTAGCCGTTTCATTATCTTCTCGTGACGAGGAGATACCCTCAACAAACGGACCTTGTCCCTTGATAGGACGGCTCCAACCACTAAGGCATTAAAGATCACTTCATATCTCTGTAAACGGAGCACCTCCTCCAAGTGCGAATATTGTTTTCCATTACTTGGCTTTACCGGCGACTGGTAGCAATTTTCAAAGCCATGTCACTAATAGAAATTTACTTTTCCCCTTCGTTCAACATGACTATTTTATTTTTATTGATTATTAAATCAGGCTGTAAATTTCATGTCAGAAGTGTAGACAGTATCCTAGCTATAGTAGTCTAAATAGTAGTCCAGATAGTATTCCAGACAGTAGTCCAAATATGTCTAGACTACAGGTGCTATGACATATTAGTTTTCTTGCGTATGTTGCTAGTTTCTAAAATTTTAAAATTTCTGAAGCATTACATTTTTACAATCGTTAGACCTTTTTATCACTTGAGAATATTGGGCAAAACATGTTTCTAATAAATCTAAAGACTAAAGTAAATGACAGGAAAGATTTTATCTACGTGCAAAGACGCTAACTTCATAATGGCGAAGCAAGTTTGATGGACAAATTAGCTCTGACAGAGCAACCGAAGTAGACAGCTCGTCGACAGCTAGGTCGGCATTCAACCTTGTATTTCTGTGAAATATTGGATTCTTATCCTTCTGCAATACTATTCCAGCCGATCTTTTTTATTTTCTCAAGTGTAATGTAATATCATCAGTTAAAATGTATATTTTTGTGTATGCGAAAAGTCATTAAATTGTATTTATTGTGTAGAATCTGAAATTGGCAGGTATAATGGAGAGAGCGGTACCATTGCCTCCTCCATATTCCTTGTTTTCGGTTAAATTATTGTCATAAAGCGTGTCATAATATGCAAAGCCTGCATGAAGCGAACTCTATGGTGTGATGTAAACGTTCCTTTAGGGGAAGCAAAACTGACTGATTTAGTGAAAGGTTGCTGATCTTTTCCAAACAAAATGAATACTTAGCAAACATTAATAACAATTTGTCTTATTGACAAAAAAATACATACTCATTAATATCTCGTTCTGTTACAAGTGTAACCGCCCAGCGTGGAAATGACAATCCTGCGAAACGAGTAGGATTATTTATTTAATATACAATTTATATAATATTTATTTTAATAATAATATTAATTTTTATATACTTAATTAATTATTTAATAATCATGTAATTTTTTTTGTTATTTATATTATTCAATATACAATTATTTAATATTTAACTTATTTTTATTTAATATACAATACATTAGGTAAATAGTGTAACTAAATTATTAATTTATTGAAAATAATAAATAATGTAATAATAATAATAATAATAACAATAACAACAACACGTTAATTTAATACAACAAAAGGAAAACAGTAAAATTTAAATTGTTATAATACCCTATGTTGCATTTATATTCTACATAAGTGTAAGTATAATTGTAGGTGTAGCATTATTATTCGTTCCTAGGATTATCACATTTCTTTCTCTTAGCATGTTTCGGATACCTTATCATGTAGAACTGTGTATGTACTCCGGTATATCTAGCGTATGGTACGCGGTACATTTAAATAATATTCAATGTTATTTAATTCATGCTGTGTCAATAATTTGCAATTGAATTATGTAATAAAAACAAAATATAATAAAAAGTCGATTCCCACTTAGGTTAAGAAAGAAAAATTCTATTTAAGTTAGTTATTATTAAATGGTTACAATTAATATAAATAAAGTAACATAACCTATGATTTAAATCAGCTGTTCTACCACATAACCTATAACATAAAAACAGCTGTTTTATGAAATCATATATTATCACTTATACCCAAATTGGAGGAAATAACTATATTGCATAAATTGCCTCTTTCCTGTAAAGTTTTTCTCCCATATAAAACTAAAATAATTCATTTTAAATTTAATCAATGGATTATTATTTGAAAAAAAATTTATTAACATCAAGTGTCCTCTACTACAAGCTTCAAGAAATGTATTTGAACTTGAGTGGGTAAATAAAACGTAATTATTTACGATTGAAAGTTTGTATATATATAAGGAGAGTGTGATATAATAGGAGGAATTGAAAAACAATTGATTAAAAACTTAGACAGAGGGGGAGCATAGGGCCGCATCGCTTTATGGAAATAAACTCCATTAGAAATAAACTTATAGGGATGTTTCTAGCCGTCTGGTTGAGGCAGAAAATTCACAAAAATTCTTTATTTTTATAACTAATCACTTGGTGAGAGAAAGTAACGGCTCATCCATTATTATCAGAAGCGCGAAGAAGCTCTTGAAATATAAAAATATTGTTCAGCAGTAAAGTGGGAAAACATTCTCGATTCACGCTGTATCAGATAAGTATCGATTATTGGATTCTGTGTCGAAGTAACAGATGAAGCAGAAACTGTTCTTGAGATGTGTTTACTCTACCGTACGGGAAATAATGGCAGAGCTCGGATTTTTACAAGTATCTGTGAAACGTATTGAAGAATCAATGAGTTGATATATAAAAATTGATCAACAATAAAATATCAATATCTTTTCTCCTTAACTACGTAAGTGTAATATTGAGTGTAATGAGTGTTTTATGAAACACAATTATCGTAAATCTGCAATAATATATTTAAAAGTGAACATACGACAGTATAAAACACATTAACGTGCAGCACATATCTCATTAGCTAAGTCATTCTTTAAATTCATGTTACACCTGTATAGTTCTGTTTAGTTACGTTTTTCTTTAAAACTTTTTTTTAAATAAGCGTCATTTGCGTGCGTTAGCTTCGTATTACCTCAACAAAGCTCGTAATCAATTTGTGTCGTGTTGAAATATAAGATGAAGTGTAACCAGGGTAGTATGATTTATGAACCATTATATATTGTTGCAAAGGTAAGAAGAGACAAACATGATAGAGATAAACAACCAAACCTAATTATCTTGCATCTAATTAAAAATACCTGGAAGAATTGTTTCAAATAGGGATGGGCCGATTCCTAAAATTTTCGATTCCGATTCCGATTCCGATTCTAAAATTTTCCGTTCGATTCTCGATTCTTTAGTCGATTCTCGATTCTTTCAAGTTATATTAGTTTACATTCTAGTTCTCTAATAATTAATTTAGTTAACATCTTGGTCATATGGCAAAACCTTTTAAAAGTTCTGTTTTAATGTAATAGGCTACACAAAACCTTCAACCTTGATTTATCAATAGGAATTTTTTTAAACATAAAAACATATCATATTAAAGTAATGACTTATTTTAAAGTTAAAAATGTGAACTTTACTTATTTTATGATGTTTCTAAAAAAATTCCTAAGCCTATTTATATTGTCTCTCAAAACAAAACAAAAATTAAAAACAAACTAACAATATAAAAAGTAAAAAATTAATACAAATAGGGTAGTTTTTAATATTTAAAAGTCTGGCAGGTAATGTATATTTCTGTTCAAAAACACAAGCATTTGAACACGTTGTGGGTCAAGCTAGTTTCATCGCTAGTCACATATAGCTCCTGAAGTTGAGAAAGGTTTTTCAGAAAACACTGTCGCGAGTGGGCAAACAGGTATTTTATTGCCATTGCATTTAAATGAAGGTATTTGGCACTTTGTCCTGCCAAATACTTCCCAACATCACAATCTGGACTGGCTAATGGTTCCCCCAGATAATTGTTTACTTCTTCTTCTACTGTATATTCCCCTGGCGTACTTTCTTCCTCAACATTCTAAATTAGTGGGGCTTACCTTCTCCACATCTGGTGGGACCTTTTTTTCTGCAGGTGTCTGGAACAAGTGCAACTGATTCAGGCCTATTTTGTATGTATTACTCAATCCCAGTTGATTTTTAACCGACTATCACTTGTAGGTCCTGTGTCTGAGGATAAAGTTCTTCAAGTATAGATCTTTTTTGTTTATAAATTTGGGCAAAATGAATGTTGTTTAAGTGCTTTTTCATATTTGATATATTATGTGGTTTTCCACCGTCAGTTTCAGTTAACCGTCATCGAATTGACGTGACGGCCAGTACCCTGAACCGAATACCGTCGGGCCTCTTAACGCTTTATGTTTATTAGTACTACTCAGCTGATGTTGCTACTTTTGGAAAAATTAAGGCACAGTATTTAACAACAAGCTTCATACTACTTACAGATGTATTTACGATGGTTTTTGTTTGATAGATAAACGCCGACGGGATTAAAAACATGATGTTATTCTAAGAGCTTTTTGTCCGTAGTTACGAGCCGACACACATATTTGTTATAACGTATTGTAATGATTTTCACTACTGTTTTCAAAATTTCACAAAACCTTAAAAGTAAGTCGGAAATATTGACTAAATATTTAGTTGTAAAATAATCCTTAAAACGGACTTTGTGAAAGTTGAGTACAAACATTGATACACTTAGAAAAACTCATCCTTACTAGGAAGTAAATTATAACGTAAATTCCTTAACAAGTAAATTATTTGGTGTTAAAACTTTTACTTAATATGAATCTTGGATAGTATTTACTGGACCTGTAGCATTACTTATCAGAGAGAGAATATATTACACTTTAGTTCTATATTCAAAATATTTATAAACTCACAAATCAATCACATGTGACACGTTTACGTGTCTTAGTGATAGGCGCAAAAACACTTTTATCACCAGTCAGTTTATTATTTGGGTAGCCGGGACATGAAATTATGGTTTTGTTGTTTCTTGCTAACACAAAACACAAAAAATATCAAAACGGTGTTGCACAGATAATAAAATTTAATTAAATCAAAAACAATGTCGGGTAAACTGGTCCGACGGAGTTTATTTACGTTTCATTTACGGTAGGAAAAAACTAAGTTGGGCCAGTTGGTCCGACACGTATTTTTATAAATATCATGATGAGAAACGTATATTCATACTTACATATGATAGGGGAACAAAGTATAAGAACACATGATTTAAAAATGAGCTTAAAATATTTTGGCAATTTTCTATGTAAACGCGATATTGTGGCCAGCAGCTAAAGTATTAAGGTACAGTGACGCGTTCGCTTTGTTTGTTAAACTACACGAACTATTTCACCCGTAAGTTTATATTACTGTACATTATTATGCTACATTTTTAGCTACTGTGCGGATCTGTTTATCATGTAATAAATAGATTCATTTGCTATTACAATCGTGTTTATTTTCTTTTCGCTCCGAAATATATTACATTACTGTGAGAGTGATATCTGTCTATAATATAATTTATTGAGGTTAGGTTTCGGAGGAATAATACGATGTTTCTGTTATCCGTCTATTCGCTCAACCATCATGGCCACGGTTAATCTAGTTTGATAGAGAGCTAGAGAGAGAGAGAGTATCGAACCCGCACTAGTGAGAGAGAGAGAGAGAGAGAGAGAGACGAGCGATGTCAAACGACCAGAAATGGTTACTATTTTGATTGCTGTTGCTTCATAAATAATAATATTTTCGTTATATTTTCGTTTACTTTAATCATTTAATTCATCCAAATCAACCAATTCATTAATAAGATATAGTTGGTAATTAATTATTTTTCCAATAAATTACTCCACACACATATCTTAATAGTTAACAAAATAGGAATCGGAATCGACACTTTTATGATGAAGAATCGAGTATCGACGATTTCTCGATACCACCTAGAATCGACGATTCCTGGAATCGAGAATCGGAATCGGCCCATCCCTAGTTTCAAACATACCTTCCACTCATATCAACACTATTTAAAAATTAAAAAGTAAGTGGACTGATGAAAGAAGTGGTAAACCAGACTATCAAAAGATTTTCGGGTTCAATTGGTCAGTATAAAATCTCTCCGATGATCCACCAATCTGATTTTTCATTAAAGCAATCCAAGATAACAGTTGCATCCTTGGAGTTTCCTTGGTCAGTATGCTATTACTGCCATGATCTATTAATCTGATTTTTCATTAAAGCAATCCAAGATAAAAGTGGCATCATTGGAGTTTCCTTGGTCAGTATGCTATTACTGCCATGATCTATAAATCTGATTTTTCATTAAAGCAATCCAAGATAAAAGTGGCATCATTGGAGTTTCCTTGCTCAGTATGCTATTACTGCCATGATCTATTAATCTGATTTTTCATTAAAGCAATCCAAGATAAAAGTGGCATCATTGGAGTTTCCTTGCTCAGTATGCTCTTACTGCCATGATCTTTTAATCTGATTTTTTATTAAAGCAATATATGTGGCATCCTTGGAGATTCCTTGGTCAGTATGCTTATACTGCAATGATCTAATAAACTGATTTTTCATTAAAGCAATCCAAGATAACAGTTGCATCCTTGGAGTTTCCTTGCTCAGTAAGCTCTTACTGCCATGCTCTATTAATCTGATTTTTCAATAAAGTAACCCAAGATAAAAGTGGCATCCTTGGAATTTCCTTGGCCAGTATGCTCTCACTGCCATGATCTAATAAACTGATTTTTCAATAAAGAAACCCAAGATAAAAGTGGCATCCTTGGAGTTTCCTTGCTCAGTATGCTCTTACTGCCATGATCTTTTAATCTGATTTTTTATTAAAGCAATATATGTGGCATCCTTGGAGATTCCTTGGTCAGTATGCTTATACTGCAATGATCTAATAAACTGATTTTTCATTAAAGCAATCCAAGATAACAGTTGCATCCTTGGAGTTTCCTTGCTCAGTAAGCTCTTACTGCCATGCTCTATTAATCTGATTTTTCATTAAAACAATCCAAGATAACAGTGGCATCCTTGGAGTTTCATTGGCCAGTATGCTCTTACTGCCATGACTTATAAATCTGATTTTTCATTTAAGACTTCCGAGATATTAGTTGCATCCTTGGTATTGAATGATGATACACCTTGGTGGAGAACATAAGAACGATGTCCGTTTCTATATTGTATTTACATTAATTGTTGATGCAATTGAATCGTGAAAGAATGTTACATAATTTGCGTTATAACTATCGTAGTGTAGTTAGATGTTACGCTAAATTGGAATAAATATATATACTTAATATTTTTTATAACTAAATTTTAGTCCTCTTAAATATTCGTTGTTCGAATATTTTAAGTCATAATATGGGTCTTGATGCCTCACCCGCACACGTAGGAAAGGGAGTCGTTTGGAAACAGGGGAAATCAGTTGCTACATTTGACATATAACGCTGGGGGAATATCGTACATACACCGGATTATACAAATGCTTGTTGTCAGTCGTGTTATGTAATATGGGGTGAAAACAAGTAACATTTTATTTCAACAACCTAGAAAAGTATTTCGAAAATATCAACTCAGCCTATATAAAGATGTAGCGATTCAAAGAAAGATTTTATTTTAAATTTATAACTTTTTATCCTTTTTAAGTATGAGTTCTTCAGAAGTTGTTTATTTTTTTTTAATTATGTTTTGGTCTCTAGATTATTCAATTATTAACTTCTCAACAATAAACGCGAAAATATCCAAATGGAAGATTGGCAAGCAGCATTCAGGAGCCACGCTACCACATAAGTTATTATCAGCTAAGCTAATAATTATGAATACAATCTTTACTGTCAAAATTTAATAAAATAATTTTCTAAATCAACCATAGTAATATAGGGCAAATTTCGAAATTTAAGTCAATGTGAAAGTTATAGGTAAATCCACATAATATAATTAATTGGAATTTTCAACACAGTGTAGAATCAATATTATTGTTTATAATCGATTTGTAAAGCATTTAATTAATGAAGCAATCTTGTTGTGGATATCTCATATCTATACCACTAGTTACAAAAGAATAACGATCATTAAAAAGGTTAACAAATTGAATGTTTTAAAAATTATAGTAACAATTGTATAAATTTCATTAAATGTAATTTCTTTGTATGGGAACTCATGCTCAATACAATTTTAATTTGCATTGTATTCAAAACTAAATAAGTGCTTTTTATTGAACCTACCACTCATAAAATTCCATTTTCGAATTTTAACTTTTCAGATGAACTCTTGACTATGTAACACTGTTACTGCAATATTTAAAATCTAACATATTAAAACTAAATAATACTATTACGTATTACACAGTTTAAAATTTGAAGATAACAGCCTTTATCAGGATTACATTTTTGGATATATGTCACGGATGAGACATTGGAGTTTAAAACGTTACAGTTTAGACACAACCAGATCCAATTCGGGCACTGTAAGCGGCGAGTAGGGGTGAGAATGGTATAATCCAGTGGTTCTCAACCGGTGGTACGCGTACCACCGGTGGTACGCGGGGACATTTCAGGTGGTACGCAGTCATATATTAATAATAACAATAAAAACTGTTACGATGCAACATTTCCGCGTTAAGAATACAATTCCTCCATCTGTGTTTTACATAGAATAGTGGCAGTTTGACGCTGACCTTGCCGCTACACAACAACCCGAGTGACTCAATTCCTTCTCCCACTCCTCACTCCCCGCCACTCATCACGATCACGACCATCCCACCCCGTCAGTTTTGTTTTGACAGTGGCATGAGCTGGTGTCACGTTCTTTTGTGTTACTTTCTCGCCCAGTAGTTTCATTCTGATGCCAATGTTAGCTGTTTTTCGATTGTGTTCCATGAAGTGAAGTTTAGTTTTAGTTTTTAGTAGTAATTCAGCATAGTTTTTAGTGGACATAATGAAGTGATATTTGACTAACCCCTCCACCTCTAAGGACAATCAAAAGAAGATTAAACCTCAGCCAAATCGTAAGTACGATGCAGCGTATTTACAGTTAGGATTTATAGTAAAACCTGGCACAGAAAATAACGATAATCTTATTCCACAATGTGTTGTATGTTCAGAAACACTTTCAAATCAGAGCATGAAGCCTTCCTTACTAAAGCGGCACCAGACTACTAAGCATCCCGATTTGGTTGACAAACCTATTGAATTTTTTCAAAGAAAATCTGAATTGTGTAAAAGAGAAAATCACTGCATGGCAAAATTTGTAAATATAGACAAAAAACTGGTCAAAGCATCGTACCTTGCCAGTTATAGAATAGCTAAAGAAGGGAAGCCTCATACAATTGGCGAAACACTTTTACTTCCGGTCGCTAAGGATATGGTCGAGGCAGTATTAGGCGAAAGGCAGCAAAGGAAATCGAGAAAATTCCGTTGTCCAATGACACAGTAAAGAGGCGAATTCTTGAGATGTCTTCGAGTATTGAAGAACAGCTTTTACTTCTACTGCGCGAATGTAATTATTTTGCACTGCAAGTAGACGTAAGCACAGACATAGCAAATATGGCGCAGCTTCTCGTATTCATACGGTTTGATTATCAAAGTGAAGTAAAGGAAGAATTTTGATTTTGCAAACCTCTTGAATCAAACACTATAGCTGAGGACATATTTAATGTCATATATGAGTACATTATGAAAGCGGGAATATCATGGTCTAAATGTGTTGGTTTATGCACGGACGGAGCAAAAGCTATGTCGGGTCATTTCAGTGGATTAGGAGCAAGAATAAAAAAAGTTGCTCCAGAATGCCAAAGTACTCACTGCGTTATTCACCGAGAAGCTTTGGCTTCCAATGGTATGGCTGCCAACCTTAAGTCTGTTTTAACGGATAGCGTGAAGGTCATTAATTTTATTAAGGCCAGGGCTCTTAATTCACGGCTTTTCTCTTTGATGTGTGAAGATACGGGTGCAAAATATCAAACTCTCCTCCTACATACCGAGGTTAGATGGTTGTCACGAGGCAAGATCCTAACTCGTCTATTTGAACTGAGGTCAGAAGTCTTTAGGTTTTTAAGTGAACAAAATCATGACATGAAACACTTGTTCAATTATGAAGAATGGCTATCACGATTGGCGTATTTGGCTGATATTTTTGATAGGCTTAATATCTTGAACATGGGACTTCAAGGGCCGAGTACAACAGCGTTCACTACCAACGATAAAATATCATCCTTCAAGAAAAAGTTGGTTCTGTTTCGCTCTCAAGCACAGGACAAGGATTTCTCTGCATTCCCTACTCTTGCTGCATTTTTGGAAGGAAATGATATTTCTCTGAAGCCAGAAGTGACTGATGATATAACTAGTCATATGGAAGCCCTTCAAACGAGTTTTGATAAATATTTTAATCAAGATTTTTCTAAATATGAGTGGATTAGAAATCCATTTTCAGGGGAATTTCCTAGTCACTCCAAAGAGTGTTTCATCGACCTTACAAGTGACAGCTCAATGAAAGATTCGTTTAAAGAAAAATCTTTAATAGACTTTTGGATGGGGACAAAAACTGAATACCCATCAGTGTTCAAGCAAGCAATAATCTTTTTACTTCCATTTGTAACCTCGTACTTATGTGAATCGGGCTTTTCAGAACTGCTGTATATAAAAAATAAATACAGAAACCGCATTAGTGTTGAAGAGGACTTAAGAATCAAGTTGAGTTCAATCGACTCAAATATAGAAAATTTGGTCAAGGACAAACAACAACAACGAGCTCATTAGGATCTGTTTAAATTTAAATGACTGTTCAATGAACTAATTTGAGATTGTTTTTAATGTAAGATACATTTCGTTTTGTATCTAAGTAAATTCTATGTACATACAGTTGTAGAATTCATTTTTATTTTCCTAAACATGACCAAATGTAAATTATATATAATTATTTATAAAAATAAAAATATGTATAAATATAAGGTGGTACGTCAAAATATCTGAAAATTTCAAGTGGTACGTGGTTACTAAAAGGTTGAGAACCCCTGGTATAATCGATACTGTTCTGAAAACATTTTATTTCTCAGAACTCTAACGTTCTAACGGTATTTGTTCAGTCCATTCCAGTAAGTCTCTCACCGTCAACTGACAAGTTCAGTGTGTCGCTGTGGCTGTTCTTTACTATTCTCCTATGTTACTATTGGTGTGTGTATGATTATCATGCCTCCTATAGTGAGTAAAGTAAAACATAGAAAACTCCACGGCCTGGCCCTTGAGGTTGTATTTCGTGTGTTTTGTGAACAAGAGGCTTGGATGTGGAGTGGTGACATTTTCTTGGTTCCAATAAAACAATGTCAGTAGCGACTGGTGTGTCATTGGACAAGGTTAAACAGATTTTAAACAAAGTAAGGAAAGCGATGTTAGATGGATAAATCTAAAACCAGATAACACTGGTGTAAAAAAAAAATTAGAAACCGCTCTGGACGATTTGGATAAGGTACGTATTCGAAGATTAGTGCACAATTTTTGTAGAAGAGTGTTCTAACACCTTTAGAGTCTTGGATGTAGTTCCCAGGTAGGATTAAAACGTTGTCCATTTGGAGCAAAACCAAATGTCATAATTACCTTCCGGTATATAGGTCACGAGTATGGGCCGGAGGGTCAAACCTATTACCTTGAACACACAACTATTTGTGTCAATTAAATTCTTGTATGTAGGTCACAGGCGTCATTCTGCAAGATTAAAACAGTATAGGTAAACAACAAAATGTCATATTTACATTCTTGAATGTAAGTCACGGGTGTGATATTGTAGGATTAGATTAATATCTGTTACAGTACAGACACATCCAATTTTCATAATTACATTCCATTATATTATAGAATTAAAACCCTTTATCCTATTTGGTTGTTTGTCTACTGTACAGACAAACAACTAAATGTCATAATCACATTTCCGAATGTAGGTCACGGGTATGCTATTATAGGATTAAAACCCTTTATCTTATTTGGTTGTTTGTCTACTGTACAGACAAACAACTAAATGCCATAATCACATTTACGAATGTAGGTCACGGGTATGCTATTATAGGATTAAAACCCTTTATCCTATTTGGTTGTTTGTCTACTATACAGACAAACAACTAAATGCCATAATCACATTTCCGAATGTAGGTCACGGGTATGCTATTATAGGATTAAAACCCTTTATCCTATTTGGTTGTTTGTCTACTGTACAGACAAACAACTAAATGTCATAATCACATTTCCGAATGTAGGTCACGGGTATACTATTATAGGATGAAAACAATTTTGCTATATAGACAATCAATCAAATTTTATAATTACATTCCTGAATGTAGGTAGCGAGTATGATATTATAGTATTAAAACCATTTAATATGCAAACAAATAACCAAATGTAAGTATTAAATTCCTGAATGAAGGTCACTGATGTGATATTTTAGGATTAAAACCTTATACAGCATAGACATACGACCAAATGTCCAAGTTACATTCACAAATGTAGGTTATGAATTTGATATTGTAAAGTTAAAACTTATACAGCATAGACATACAACCAAATGTCAAAATAACATTCCAAAATGTAGGTAACGGATGTGATATTGTAGGGTTTAAACCTTTTTACAGTAGAGACCAACGGACAATCACTTTCTGGGACGTATGCAACGGATATGGCCTTGAGGGTTACGATTTACGATTTGGACAAGCATCTACTTTAACAAATGTTAATCCTGGATGTAAGTCACAGGTGTAATATTAAAGAGGTAAAACGTTTTACTGTTTGAACATACTGCAAACTGTCACAACTACGCTCTCGGATCTAGGTCACAGGTGAGACACAGTAGAGATATTCTTCAATCCCCGCAAATATCCAAAGTTTCATTCGTATTTCTTAGACGAGTTCAACAGAATATCTTTTGTACACAATCTTGACGTAGGAATTTCCTTGTACAAGAACACTATAGAATCCAATCTTCTATAATCGATATGTTCAAGGTTTTTATTGCCTCTTGTCTACAATCCTGGTATAGAGACCTCCTTTATGGAAACGATTACGAAATCCAAAATGGGAATCTCCAGTGGTTTTTTTTACTCCTTTTGTATTCTAAGGTAGACAATTTTGGTGTAAGTCTTGTTGATGTGGTTAATAATCTTATCATACCATGATGATTACAAGTGATTTCTTTTCTGTTCGGTTACAAGTGTCGACTGTAACAATTATATCAGGAAACACACCACTGTTCTTTACAGTTAAAAAGCATAATACAAATGTTTCGGAATTTATGGATTTTCTATCTGAATAATATTACCTTTATTTCTGCTTTTATATTTGGTTTTTATGGATACCATAAAACCATTGTTTTCGTTAGACCCTCTTAGTACCTCATTTTTTAAAAAAAATGTTTTACACTTTATGATATAGTATACCTTTAAGCACTTTTCGATTTCGTCATATTTTTTGGGGAATCATGTTTTACTACTTTTCCTAATCGATCTTGTAGATAGGCTTCTACTTTTTTACAGCAACCTTTTTTCATAATGTCCAGAATTTATTTAGTTCACCACTCTCGCTTCTCTCTTGTATCCTGCTGCAAGAACCGATTGCTTCTAACTCCGACAGCTTCAAGGGCAGCTTCAGGGAAGGGGCAGTAGGGGCAATCTCCCCTCCCCGAGAATTCGGGTACTAGTTATTTTTAGTAATATGTTTTTTATATTCGGAACACATTTAAATCGATCCCAGTTTACTTATAAAAATGTATTGTTCATTTGATTTGATTTTAAATCAATATATATTGTTTTTACATTTATGTAATGTTAGCTGTATAAATTCATCTGATAACATTGGTAGTTCCACTCAGTATAAACAACAGCAATATTTTGTATTATGCACGAAATAACAATTCTGGTATGTATGTAACATGGCGGACCTCTGTCTTTCAGGCCGAAATATATGCTATAAATGCCTGTCTGGGAGAGATAGCAAGAAGGGGAATACACGGGACCCGGATTGCTATTTTCTCTGACAGTCAGGCAGAAATTAAGGCACTAAACGGACATGTGGTCACCTCGGCCTTAGTCAGGGAGTGCCTAAATAACCTACAAGCCCTGGCAAGGTACAACCAAATCAAGATAGGTTGGGTGCCAGGGCATAGGGGAATATTTGGAAATGAAGCCGCAGATGCGCTGGCCAGAGAGGGGTCTTCGGCTCCCCTGATTGGACCGGAACCGGCGGTAGGTATTTCCAAATCCATGGTCAAGATTGCAGTGCGAAGGTGGATGGCTGAAAGACACTGTGAGCACTGGGTCAGGGCTGAAGGGATGAGACACAATAAGATAACCCTTAGGAAACCTTTCTTGGGGCTGCAGGAGAGTCTCATCCATCTGTCTAGGCAGGAATTGAGGATAGCCACAGGTCTACTCACGGGACACTGTGGACTAAGGAAACATCTGCATAAAATGGGTATCTACAAAGATGAACCAGTGTGCAGATTATGCGGGCAAGAACTGGAGACTGCCACACACATCATTTATAGATGTGAAGCACTTGCCGAGAGGCGCTTTAACCTATTTGGTGATAGAACAGCTCTGGTGGATGCTGAAGGTAAAACACTAGTCAGGAAACTCCTAAACCTGGTAAGAGGGAAGGGGCTATTTGACTAGATCAGGGAGGTAAGTACAATATACCTAAGGTAACGGTGCTTCGGGCAGTTTAAACCCGCTCCCAAGTTAAAAAAAAAAAAAAAATTATGTAACATTCAGATAAAATGCATGATTTGATTTTAAAAAATTAAAATTTTTTGTGATTTTTAAGTGCAAGAATAGCTTAAAATATATTTTCCAGGCCTTTATTTTTAAATTTTGTTGACCCTAAATCACCCTACAGTCTGCCATCGTGAACCCCCCCCCCCCCCGAAAATCTATCCTGGAGCCGCCAATGGACAACTTATTAATATTTCTGTTTAATACTGAGCGACAAATGCAGCAATACTTTCACTTTAGAATCCTGTCTTCTTGAACGCAAAATGCGTTCCCTTATTTAAAAGTTCGTTTTTGTTTTAAATAATTATACGAAAATATATTCATTCTAGCGCTAAATTTAGTAATACTTTCCTTAATCCACATTTTTTCCTAAATTCGTAAATTTCTTTCTTTAATGATTGAGACTTTATTTTATAAGGGTTATTCTTAAAGTCATTTCTCTATTCAGGTTCATACAATTTAGATAACTTCAAAGATCCCGTCTATGATTACCGTAGAAAATTCTATTCCTAAAACTACCATTTAATGTTTGCTTGATTTTATACTTTTTTAACTTCAGAGAGACGTTTGTTCTCAGACTTGATATAAATCCGAGACTTCAAAAGTCTCACACATCGTTCAAGTCATAAAAGTGACCATTATATTTACCTCACAAAAAGTACTAAATCTAATAAATTTATTAATATCTTTTCTAATTTTCTGATTTCCAACAAATAAATACTTAACCGACACATTTCTGTTAAATTGCATCTTCGAAAACTAAACACAGAAGGTAGAATATTGTTTTGATCAATGCATTAAGACCTATTTCTGCATGGTTCTTCAGTAGTTTATACGACGTGTTTCTACTCACGATCCACAGATTCTACCTACATGATTGTCAAAGCACAGACTAACAGGTTCGTTACCGCACATCTTTTCCACTGACAGCATATGAGTAGGAGTACTGTTTGTGTGTCTGTCATACTAACCGCTCGGACAGAATTGATTAGATATTATGATGAACGTCGGCAACAAATTTGATTTATACAACAAAGAGGCGCTGCCTAAGGGAAGCCGGTTCAGAATTAATTAATACCTTGTCTTCGTGACCTGTTTATCGGCGAAAACTCATTACTAAGTGTATAATGTTATTTCTCACAATAAATCCCACTGGAATACTGTCGGTGTACTAACGTTAACCAGATATTATAAAATTATAACAATTTATAAAGTAGTCTATTAAAATGTACTCTTCTTACTAAATTGTAAGTTTAAGTCAATGTAAATTGGAAAGTAATTTTAAAAAAATAGAACTGTCAGTTCTGATTCGAAGAAAACTCGATAGAACTCGAAATAAATATATTATTTATTCTATAAGTTTCGACCAATTTACAAAGTAGTTCCTACCAGGTATTCGTTTAACAATAGCTGATTTAGCTTTATTTTTTTGCTGGAAGTATTATCTCTGTCACATGCTTTGGTGGTTTAAATATATCACAATTTTGGTTTGTACTTGGACCAGGCAATGCAACGTATCAGTGACATAGTGCATAAACGAACCAATGTTTCAGTGAACTAAAAGACGTTTAGAAAGGAGCTCTGATACAACTGTAATATACGTGGGAACAGTGTCTTTATTTATGTTTTGTATTATTTAATAATGAAGTACAAAGGATAATAATCTTTACCTGAAGTAATCCTAAATGCACAAAGCCGACAGGGTTTTAAATAAAAACGCCGACTTTGGGAACAAATAACAAGTAAGCAGCTTAAATACTGAAATCACGGGAACCGTTCTCCAACGTTCTGTGGCTTTTCCATTCTATATCGTTGTAACTGAGTTAAAGAAAAAACAACCACATTCAATTAAATAGGGTTGTTTGTCGGAGAGTTAAGTGGAAATCGGTGTCATCGTTAACTGCAATGTAGCATGTTTAGTTTAACTGTTCTGCATGTGGAGACAAAATTTCTAAGGAAGAAGCCAGTGAATGAAGAATATCTTGCGTCAGATAGAAGCTGGTGAGTGGATGAAATCTTTTTTTAGTCAAAAGGCAGAGAATGAAGCAAGTGTTTTTTCAGCTAAAAGCCAAATAGTGAATAAAGGATATTTTGCCACAGTTGAAAGCCACTCCCTTCAAGAAATCTTCCATCAGCTAGAAGCCATTAAATGAAGAATATCTTGCATCAGCTAAAAGCTGGTGAATGGATGAAATCTTTCCTTAATTAGAAGGCAAAGAATGAAGCAAGTTTTTTTTCAGCTAAAAGCCAAACAGTGAATAAAGGATATTTTGCCCCAGTTAAAAGCCATTCCCTTCAAGAAATCTTCCATCAGCTAAAAGCCATTAATTGAAGAATATTTTGCATCAGCTAGAAGCAGGTGAATGGATGAAACCTTTCTTTAATTTGAAGGCAGAGAATGAAACAAGTTTTCTTTTCAGCTAAAAGCCAAACAGTGAATAAAGGATATTTTGCCCCAGTTAAAAGCCATTCCCTTCAAGAAATCTTCCATCAGCTAAAAGCCATTAATTGAAGAATATTTTGCATCAGCTAGAAGCTGGTGAACGGATGAATCCTTTCCTTAATTTGAAGGCAGAGAATGAAACAAGTGTTTTCAGCTAAAAGCCAAACAGTGAATAAAGGACATTTTGCCCCAGCTAAAAGCCATTGAATGGAGGGAATCATCTCTGCTGGAAACCAGCTAGAAACTATTTAAACCTATGAATGAAGCAAAATTTACATCAGCTAAATGCCAATCAGTGAATGAAGTACATTTTTCCTCAGCTAAAATTATGTGAATTGAAAGAATCTTACTACAGGTAGTAGTCAGAAAATAAAGGGTATCTTTTCTTAGATGGAAGCTAATTAATGAAGGAAATTTAGCCTTGAGTCTGTATAAAAGAGGCGTCTAACAGTCTTCCGATCTAAGTACTACATATGCGTGTATAATATAAAAAGTATGTACACGGTTACTCTGAGCGTGCTAAGTGAAAAAGTAAAAATGACTTAAATTAAAATGGGGAATGAGTCATAAAACCACAGGAATGCAAGGTTATACAAGGGAAACTTGCACAAGGGATACCCTTTCGAATACTTGAACGGTCTTATTTCTGCAGATGCTGCATGCCCCGTGGGTTAATTCTTAACTAATGGGTGTCCAACATGACTTCATGCAACAGTACAGGAGTGTAAACGTTGCGAGGATGGGTTTCATACCTTCCCAGCAAGCTAGTTGCAGTGAATCACCGGAACGCATAGAGCTTCATACAAAATCCAAGCATTTTATCAAAATGTTAGAGTACAATTGGGAATTACCATTTCTTGAATCCTATATTGATACGGTCATTATACATGGTATTGTCCATTTTGTCTACTCCTTTTACGTTCATGTACTTAAATATTAAATGTAGGTGTTCTGTTTTTAATAACTTTTTCTAAATGTGCAGCAACGTTCAGCTTCTTCCAGCTTTCGACAACAATCCGTATGAGAGGACTTTTATCACGTTGTTGTTTTTCGCGTGGCAGCTACAACATTGTCTTTTTCATTCAAGACACTTTTAAAATATCCAGTTTTCTTTGATATTTATGATCCCTTTGTCCGGTATTTGGCTGTCTTCAATACAGTTTGCTCTTTTTGAGGAATAAACGGATAAACTATGCTACATGTGGGCGATATTCCGTCAGTAAATCTTTTAAATTTTTTTCCCTGAAATACAATAACTTTTTCTGATCCGAAGGTAATACCGTAAGAGTATTGTTCTGCGATTTGTGGTACGATAGGACGTTTAATCCACGATATGTTCCTCACTGTATATTTCAAAGAAGTAATGCACAACAAATAGGCGTAATATAAATTACTTTTTATAGTCAATTCCTACTTGAGTAAACAAAAATATTTTACTTCCTTTTTATTTCATTATTACAGCATATATAAATATGTAGCCTATATGCATATTTCAGAATTATAATTTTCCATTTTTCTTTCTTTGTATGATGTTGGACTATTATTTTTGTTTGTTATTATTTATACGATTTCTTTTTTTGTCATTTGCATGTGCTTTAGTTTATTTTCGCATTGTCCGAATGTGAAGCAAGGTTCGATACCATTAATCCAGTTTGTTTATTTTATTCTTTTCATTCATTTTTAATCCTTGAGCATTATTCATGAATAATACATGATATTCATGATATTGAGTGGTAGCCATGGCATATCATGATATTGAGTGGTAGCCATGACAACTATTTAAGGCTTACAATAGTCAATTTTTATAATTGGTCCATTTTTATAATTACAATAACAATCTTTATAATGTAATTATTGAATAAATGTTTGAAAAAATAGCGTTAACATTAATTGTCATACACTAAAGTTTTTTAAAAAAATGTATTTGAACTTGATTGAATGAATAAAAACTTAAACTAATTTTATTAACGGTTGAAAATCCGGAGAGTGTGAGCTAATAGAAGGATTTTAAAAAAGGAATGTAAAAACATCTAAAAACCCAGCATACACTCCCGAAGAATATTATCACCATGGGATCAACAATGTTTCGACAAGCTATGCTTACGCGTATTGGAGGGAGGTCCACGGCGACTAGGTCGAATGGTGCGGCCAAATTTACTCTACGCATTGAAGGCCTAAAACCGCCAACAACAAAAAAAAAAAAACACTAACATTTTTTTAATCGGGTCGCAAACTAATTACAGAAAATGGGTAAAACTAATAAATGGGCATAAATGGGTTTAAAGAAACATCAGTTTACTTTAGTTAATTTCTTGTTTCAGTAAAATTTAACTTATTTTAAAAATCTTTAACATTATATTTTACTTCAACATATTGTACACATAACATTAATAGTCTAAGAGAGTTTCGTTAAATTAATTATAAAAGTTGAGTGAGATTTGCTGACGTAATTGTGATGGCATTGTTGAAAGGTTTTGGCTTCTGATTAAATCTCTTTTATTCAAACACAACAATAGATTTCTCTACTCAACCTTGCCGTATCCTTTTGTTTGAAACGTATTGAGTTTAATTTTCCACAGACATAAAAATTCATTTCTATATTGAATGTATGCTCCATTGTTAACAATAAATCAAAATAAGTAATGTATTCAAAACATTGTACTATATTCGAACAAATTTATTAAAGAAAGAAAAAAGAGTTTTCATAGTATGTGGAAACGAATATGGTTGGAAATTGAATAGAATATGATAAAATGTGTTGAAAAGAAAAATATAATTGAAGTACTTTTATAAGACTTTGCAAATAACTTTTTCTTGCAATCACAAATAGAAGATTACACCCTCCGTTACAAAACTCTAATGCCATAGAAAATGTGTGGGTGATATCAAGGGAGGTAACAAGAATGTTCATCGGATTCCCTAGTGTTGTAAGAGCCAATAGGATTGGGGTAAAATAAGTAAAATTCTCAACCTATTCCAGGTTGTTTAATATTTCCCATTTAATCGATCTGATTTCACGAGTGTCCTTCTTATTTATATTCTAATCCAATTTACTCTTACACAGTGTCCTTGTCGAATTGTATCTCGCGCTAATCAATTGTATTTGTGAGTTAACAGAATTTCTTGTACGATAAGGGAGGTAGATTCTAAAGTGGTCCTGCTCTGTATAAAAATATAGATATAAATAAAATCAAGTAAATGAAGGAAACCTGCAATACTCAGCTTCTGATAAGCAAGATAAAGAATTTCATACTTCAGTAAACTTATTTACAATCCAAATTCAGATTAATTATTTTAACAATTTTCTGATTAATTTGTTTTAAGAACGCGTTTTAAAAAAGTACACTCCAGAGTCATGGTTCCCAGCATTAACCAGCAACACGTTATATATAGATTTTGTATGCGGTATTATTATTGTTATAATAATGAAGCCTGACGTAGCGCTGAGACGAGATGTGGAAAGCAAGTGAGGGGAAAAGGGAAGAAATTAATTGAAGTGCTTTTCTGAAGAAGCCCAATGTTAATTAACTTTTCTTTACTGTGCCGAGCAGAAAGTCGTCAAGGATTCCGCGTTAATAATACACTTTCGCACGCTACTACTTATTCCTATCGTTTCCATTCCCAACATTCACTTAATCACAGAAAGTTTACATTGTAAACTAGGTTAAACCCTGGTAATTAGTATACAAAAGTATTTTTAAAATAACAAAAAGGTTTCTATCTGTGTATAACACCTTGTAAGACTCGAGACACTGCCATCTTGAGTTTACCTCGGTATATGCTTTATCGTGTCGAGTAAAGTAAAGATTTATACATTCACTATAAACTGTCGATATACAACTCAGTCGATTGCTACTTATGCACGAGTGATCTTGGATTCATGTTTGGCGGCTGTCATAGAGTGATTTGTTTGTTTTTATCTCAGTTACACTTTAACCTCGCAGGAGTGGATTGGATATATGCTATGTTTGAAAGCTGGTTAAGTCATTCTTTACGTTCGCAGGAGGGACTCTGGATTAATGTTTAACAGGTGTTATAGAGTGATTTGTCAGTATTTATCTGAGTCACAATTTACCCTCGCAGGAGTAGATTCGATATAATCTAAGCTATTGTACAATTATTCGTTATAATATTTCTTAGTCATTCATTATTTTCGAAGGAGTGACCCCGTGATTCTTGTTTAACAGGTGTCACAGAGTGATTTGACTTTATAAACCGCATTTATTCTTTACTACCGTGAGAGTTGTTTTGGATTCATGTTTCAAGGCAGACACAGAGAGATTCATTATATATATATATATATATATATATATATATATATATATATATATATATATATATATATATATTTGTGTGTCTGTGTAATTCGTTTTTTACCTTCTCGACTGCTACCTTCGGCTCACTTGAAAAATGCGTACAAGGTTTAAGCGTATACGGACCTTTTAAAATCATTGAGCTACAGAGTTTACCTTTGAGTATAACCTATCTGTCACTTATTTTCTCAGGGCTGGAGATTATTTAAAACTCTATCTATTAAACCTGATTTACATCTCACGTTTTCCAAGTTTTGGACTGAAAATATTATAGAGATATATTGAGCTATCACTTTGTTATGTTTAAAATCAGCTTTTAGCATCATTTCTCTTTTGTTTTTTATATATATTTTTTTAGTTCTACAAAAATTTTTAATCGTTATCTATATTCCATCTTGACTATTTTATTTTATTCCCATCTGATTACTTAGGCCTAATATAATCTATTTGTTTTAATGTTAAAAAGAGATCTTAAACAAGACGTAATGTCTCCAGTTTCTAGATATTTTTCTATTGTTTTTTTTGTAATTTGTTTGTCTGACTTAATAAACTTTGTTTTTTTCCTTTTAAATATAACTCCAGTCTCATGTTATAAGTCCTTGGCTTAGAGACTGAATCAAGGATGAGTTGAAACATGCGGCCGTATTTTCATTTTCTTATCCGGAAGAAGAACAAATATTACTGGATGAAATTTTCTTCCAGTTTCTTCCTTTACTTGATCTGTCAAAGTCTGCATGTGTGGTACAAATTTCGGCGAATTGTTTGCCACAACTCTTGAACGTACCATAAACATTGTTTCGTAGTTTTTCAAGATCTCTCGGTTTTTTCATCCCTGACTATTAATATTATTGGCCCTGTAGAGTTATCTCTCAAAGGAAAACTACTACCATCGAACATTTTCAACACTCCTCGTCAATAATTATGTTGTCGCGTGATTTTGGCTCCTCTTGGTTTCTAGAGCATCACTTCTGTTGATTCGCAATGTTTATTTAATATACGAAATTGATGGAATTTCTGTGAAAATAACTCATATCCTCTATTATGAAGATCGATTATTTCTTCTGTGTAAATCTGGGATTTGGCCATAGGCTCTTCTCTTGCTTTTTTTGGCTTACAAATTTGTTTTTTGACACATAATGATGCTTCCTCAGGTGGTTCCCACTAATAATCCGTCGTTTTCTTTGATTTTATTTTTCGTTTTATCTATGCTTTCGATATGCAGAGCCGAGGTATTGCACCATCGGTTTCCCCTTAGTAGTAGAAGTCACATCCATATTCACTAACACAAAACACACTGAAATGAAGATTAAATCGAACTTATCACCACGACAGTCAAAGGCAAAGTGACTACTGGGAAAGTGGAACACCTTTTTTTGACCCTTTTCAACAGGAAAATTCAAAACTTTGAAAGATATTAGAAAATAGTTTAGGAGTAAATGTCCTGGGGTGACAACTGGAATCTGGTCTGTACACTTTTTTCGCTTAGCAAATTTACTATTTCCCCTCGTCAATTACTATTGTTTTTTTCATTTACGCATATATCAGTGTACGCATTTCAATGCTCATATTTTCTCTGCCACTGTACTGGAAGCTAGCATTAAGCGATCCGTCGTTGCATTTTTCAATAATTCATAACGTTCCATTCACTATTTATAACTTTCAAGATTTTACTTGATACTATGATGTGAAATAGGTTAGGAAAATCCTTTGAGAATAAAGTACAGTAATTATATTTCTCTTTTTTACTCATAAAGGACCACTGATTTGGTGATATGTCAGAAAATAAACCCAGAGTACGACATGAAATAGAAATAAAATTTAAATTGAAGTGATTAAAGCAATAAACACCTGCACATTTAGACAGATCCCGAGTGTTTATTTTGTTCACTGCTGTATTGTAAAACAGAGTTATCTTGCCCAGGTCATTACGTCACCACAGGGACTACTTATAGTATTTGTTTAGATAACTCAAACTCCCGAGGGCGTCGTGAAGTATCGTTTTACTCCAAAGACTGGGTGATAATGTTTTTTATCGCTAACACAGGAACTGGTATAGTTTTAAAAATGTTTGTTTTATTATTTATAGTCTCAAATTAAATGAAATTTTATAAATCAATATAACAATCTGCATAGCCAACGAAGACAGGCTTTATATCCGAACTGCAGCGGCCAGAATGTCCGATGCAAAGAATCAGGGTAATTGTACAGAATACCAGAATCAAACCTAACCTGGTTAAATAATTGGCTAAATTTATATGAAAAAATTTTAAAGCATTATAATAATAATAATAATATTAAAACTAGGGTAAATAATAGTAAAATGAAGAAAATTAGAAATAACTTTAGACTTAAAAAACATAAATTATAATCAATAAGAAAAATTATCACTTCAAAGTGGATAGCCTTGTATACAAAATACAAGCCTTGTATAGTAAATTATGTATACAAAAAAGACGGTAATTGTGTAGTATAACAAACTCGGCCTAGATGCCGGCTATTAAAATAATTGTAATTAAATATAATCAGGAATAAAGAATGTAAATTTATAAGATGTGAGGAAAGTAAATTAGGCCTATCTAGGGAAAATAGTATTTATGTAAAAGTAAAGATTAAATGTTAAAATGTAATAGCCTAGAAATTAGGTTATACTAGAAGCAGTCATATTTGATTCCGGAAAAATCCGCTTAGGGTATTGATTATAAATCTTGTCACTACGAAACGAAAGCGCTACAGTCGAACTTTGGATTAGGAATTTTAAAAAGTAAATTAAATTAAATAAGAAGAAATAAAGTCAAATATGTTATTAAATAAAAGGTAAAAATGGAAAGGACACATCAGAATACAGAAACGCCTTTTACAAAAAGTGAAACTAATCTTAGTTCAGAATTTCCGAACAAACAAAGTCAATTGCCATGGCAACGGCTTTCTGATTGGGCAAAAGTTGAAAAATGGATACTAGGGCGTGGGAAATTTGAAATTGGAGAAGAGGGGCCTCACAAAAGAGACGCTATCCAGAATTAGAATGCAGTAGGCTCTCAAGGCGAGCAGACGTGTTTTTGTACCATGCTACCAGGACAAGAAAAAATGTGCTAGAAACAGAGTAAAAAGTGCTACGATGTGATCAGGGGAAGGAAGATATATATGAGCAAGGGCTCATATATACCCAGAACAAAATTTCGACCACCAAAATGCAAAATTAAAGAAAATAAGAAGATTAACCGAAATTATGGAGAGACGGCTACCTACCAAGACCCTTGAAGCTGTAACGGGACCGACAGATGACAACATTAATGAAGATAAAAAGATTTCTACAGTACAAGGTTATATAATCAATTTAATTATTCGTTTTAAATAACATTTTACTTCAAATTATATTAACTTAAATTCAAAATTAAATAAGATGGGAATAACCTAAGGGACTGATTAGTCAAATCTCTTAGGTTACCCAAATTTAAGTAACAAAGATTCAAAATTGACTTTCCATTCCCATCGCTGTGGGAATGTATGGATTAAGTATAAAGATGTATATCTTATATGGCTTTTTCTAAGTGAATTTCTAATGAATAATTTCTAAAGAAGTTAATTGTTCAAGGCCTAGCCTAAAGGTATTAAATAGTAATATTAAGTGTTTGAAAAAGAATCAGATTTTAAAATATGTTAAATTTAACTGTAACAATCAAAACTATATACAAAATTAATTATGGTAACTTTGATAATTTAAATTATATATAAAATTAATGATAATAAGAAAATTTAAAAACATAGAATGAGATAATAATGTTTAATTCAATGGCAAGTTGTATGAAATTTTGAAAAAGTAATTAGTCAAGAAAATCCTGTTAAATTAAATAAAAACAATTATAATTAATTTGAACCTTGGAACAAATAAATAAAAAGGTATATTTTCCAATTAGCTGTGTTTTCATTCTAAATAAGATAAGCTCACTAGGTATCCAGGTATAGTCTTTAAATCACAAGTGTCTCTCAAAGATTCCACTACCCGAAAAGGAGCTTGAACAGGGCTTATCGGAGGCTAATTGGTTTTATCAAAAATTCAGGGGTTGGTTCCTCTGAGAGGTTTATTCCTTGAGGCACAGGTCTATGAAATTAGGTTTGTAGTCAATGGATAAACCATTACTTTCTTACTGACTTAGCAATTGATGAAAAGAAAGAAACAAAGTAAGGCAGGGGAAAAGGTCGGTAAGAGAACGTATATTTAATGCGTCACTTTTATACTAAATTTTGTCTGGCATCTTGTGTGTAGTAGTAAGTAATCAGGACTGGCAAACGGTACAAGACCACACTTTAATAAATAGCTCATCTATGTTAATATTTCCATCGAGGTTCTAGATACTCTCAAGAATATAGCATATTAATATGACAGGGTATAAGCTTTAGTTTATTAAATTCCTTCTACTAACTCACATTCTACTGATGTATATCTTGAACAAACATTCAATCGTTAATAAAATTAACTTTTATTCATCCAATCAAGATCAAATACATTTTTTTAACCTTTAGTTGATTACAATTGATGTTAATTCAGTTTTTTAAAATATTTATTCAATTATTAAACTGTAAAATTTAAACTGTAAACTGTAAAATCCGGAGGTCCAGCCGGATTCGATCTGAGAATATCCATTTTCGAGTTCTAGCGCGCCTTGGCACTGTGCCAAGTTTACAATACCTAGAAATATATTTCTCAAAGATTATATGAATATTTTTTCCACATTTGGTTGTTGTCAAAATCTTCATTGTTCAACCTTGAACTGTTGCCATGGTTACCACACAATAACATAAATAATGCTCTAGGGTAACTAAAATAAAATATTTCTTTGTTAACCCCAGTAGGAATTTACTTGATTTTTTTATATTACTTGTTTTTTTTTAGAAAGGCTGTAATGTAGGTTGTATATGTTTCAAATTTAAATTATAGTAACTAGTTATACAAATTTTGCCATGGCTATTCGTCAGAGCCTTGTTTAAACATAATGCCGGATTTAAAATCACATAAGCAAGTAGGTTCAACAAAGGAAACGAATAACAATTGATTATTTGTATAACAATTGAGATTATCCATTTGAAGAATTATGGTTCGTTGCTTTGAGCATTTTATCTATAGTGTGACGGTTGAGTATATCTTATATGTGGTTTAGTGTATCTTGAGTACAGAAATATACAACAGGATAAACAGTTTAGCTTCACGTTGCTGGATATAACTATTTGATTATAAACCGCTAATGTACTAATTAATATATTACACTCTGTGCTCTTCAAGTACAATGTTTTCAGTACATTGTTTGTAGTTATGAGAGATAAATACTGGTCTAGTTGCTCTACCTAGTCAAGTGTTGTGTTCGTGTATGTGTTGCGTTGTCTATAGTCAAAAATCATTTTAAAGTACGAACTGCTAGATGATGCTTTAAATTTAATTCTTATACAAATGATACATTATATTACTTGCTAACCTCACCCTTCTCAGTCAGTATCTAAGGTTCTTCCATTGCTTAGCATCCAATTAGGACATCTTTCTTTTCCGACAAATATTCAGCCCTTTGGATTGCAAAATTGAAAAATCTGTGTATCAGTTATATTGTCTATCAAATTTCATCATGCTCATTTCTTTTTCTATGTATGCATCTTCAAATTTCTTTTATTTAGTCTGAAGAAATCTTCACTACTCAAAGAACAGAAGTAGTTCAAAGTGGACTTTCTTCAGAGACACTAACTAGTTCAGAGCTCTCTTCAAAGTGGACTCAAAGATATGTAACAAAGAGATTTCTTCACAAAATCAATGATTAATAAATAATAGGTTTCTTCACAACACAACGATTAACCTTAAATAGTCTTTCTAAATCTCACGCTTTTCTCTAAATTTTTCGTTCAATTAATTTATAAACCACCCAACAAAGATTAGACTGAATCAATTAAATTTTGTATCAAATTTCATCATGTTGATTTGTTCTTCTTTGTATGCATCTTCAAATTTCGTCTATTTATCCTGAAGATCTTCTCCACTCAAAAATCAGAAGTGGTCTCTTTACCAATCAAAGATTACTAACGAAGAGATTTCTTCACAAATCAATTATTAATAACGAAGATGATTCTTTACAATATAATGATTAATCCAGAAATGGCCTTTTATTATGACTCTTTTTTCTACAATTTTCATTCAATTAATTGATAAACCAAAGATTCAAAATAACTAATTCCATTGTTACTACACTAACTGAGCACCGTACCGAGAGATTTCTTCAACTGAATGAGTTGGCAGCACTGGTTACATTGTTAAATAATATAGCGCATTATGTACATCCGGTGGCATTATTGCTAGGACGCCATCTGTCTGCCATATTATAGCCTATTTGGCCGGAATCATCTGAGCCGGAAAGGAACGCTCAAAGTGATTGAAACTCTAATGTAATTGTGCACAGCCCGTTTTAATGGACCTTGTCGGTGAGAAGATATTTTAGGGTAAAATAAGAGGAAACAATTGCGAATTTCAATCTAATTTAATCCAATAAAAATCGACTTTGTGCGAGTGCGACGAGTGGCGTAGTGAGGGCAGGAACTCCCTGTCCGTGTCATTAATTTCTACTCTAACAAACGTTATTCTTTTACAATTATATATTTTGAAACATATATATATATATATGCGTGTGTGTGTGTGTGTGCGCGTGCGCGCGCCTCGTATGCATAAATCTCGCAAAATATATAGTTGTAAAAGAATAACGTTTGTTATTTGTATATATTTATTTATATTATATTATATATATTTATTATTATGTTTAATTATATATTATATATATAATTATATATATATATATATATATATATATATATATATATATATATATTTAAGAAAATCCTAGAGTGAAAACTATTAATAGTTAAAAACACGTACTCTAACTTTATCTTAGCTTTGATGGAATGTTAAAAATAAACTAAAAAATGAAGTAAAGTTGTTTTAATCATACTAAAACGTTCTATCCTGCGAAGAATATTAATTATAAAGTTTTCTTTCACTATTACACTTATGTTTTCTAGTTTCTTAGTAAAAATTAAAGTTACAAAACTCTTAACCTATATTTTACTATTAACTAACTGTAAAATATAAAATCTCTTGCGTTGCATTATACTTGCTTGTGTGAATTACACTGATAACTTTTATTTGTTTATTTAATTTTGTTTAACGATAACCATATTATCTCTTAGTCGTGTATAATGGTCCTCTCCTTTCCTATGCCTCTCCAAATTAAAGTCCCTGAACTTAATAAAACAAAGCTTAATTAAGTCACTTTTAGTCAAGTTAACTTGATCATACAATTATTAATAATCTCATTGACGCTTACTACTAGGTAATAATTAATATTACATGCGCTATCGAGAACTCAACTCCCTCTTTCACGTCTTCTCTGACCGCCGAAAGCTCACCAATAGTAGCAGATCTGCAGATTATTTTCACCAATAACAAATTGCTTATAAAATTCAACGAATAAGCTTTTTTTTAGTATCAGGTTTTATATTTGTACGTTAAAATGTATGTCACATGCAACTGTCGTTTTCTTCAAAGTTACACCTGTAAAAATAATTACAACTTCAGGTGTGCCAAACATCTGCTTTAAACAAAAATACTTTCAACCCTTGCTACAGAATTATGTCTCTTTTGAAATCTACGCTTTTAGACAGGTTTTAGTGTACTACATTGAGTGGTTACCTCGAAAAAGTATACTTTTAGTTTCAGTTATATATATTATATATTTAAATTTATGTGTATGTGTGTATATATATATATATATATATATATATATATATATATATATATATATATATGTGTGTGTGTGTGTGTGTGTGTGTGTGTGTGTGTGTGTGTGTGTGTGTTTGTTTGTGTGTGTGTGTGTGTGTGTGTGTGTGTGTGTGTCTGTCTGTCTTTAATTCCTATGTTTACAATATAAAATAGTTCATTGCATCAAGATTTGTGGTTAAACTGTAGAACGTTAAATTATTTAAATGTAATTTATTATTTTCAGTATGCTTTCTTGTGAAAGATATATTTCAACCTTTGTTCCTAGCAGCTGGTAGAGCAGGTTTTCGTTGTTATTAAGTTTTTCATTTTAAAAAATAAATATATTTTTATGTAAAGTGGTCTATGCCAGTGGTTAAAAACTGTTATTAAACATTTTAGAAATAGTATTAAAAAACCAAATCGTTTTCAAGTTGACTTGCAACAAAATTTAAAAAATGTCTTTATTAAACCATTACAGATGTACTTTGTAAATGTTTTACAAGTTTAAAAAATTATTCAAAAGGATAAATAAATCATTTGATTAGTTATACTGTTGTATTTGTTATTATTAAGTGATTTCTTTAAGAAAATATTTTTAAAAACTATTACCCAAAAGGTAGTTTTCACTTCTAACAAAAACCAAGATTTACCTATAAAAAGAAAGTGTAAACGTTCTGAATGTATTTTTCAAGTGCAACACGATCTTTCTTGTACCTATATAACTTTCGACATTGACAGCTCTCTGTCAGGTAATGTCAGGCACATAACCTAGTGAAAGTCGACAGTTAATAAAATGCGTATTAGGTAATTTCGCCATTCCCGGTTAGGTGACATTTGCTGTAATATAGGTGTATCTCAGTCATATTTTACCGTCCTGGGAGTGGTCTTGATTAATATTTGGCAAGTGGCACAGAGTGATTCGTCTACATTTATCTTAGTCGTTCTTTATCTTTTAGGAGTTTTCTTGTATTCATATTTCGCATCGGAATATGCAATATTTTTACGTGTTACTGCATTCTTCTTATGTTTTATCAGTCATACTGTAGTTTGCGGGCTTGGTCTGGTATCCATGTCAGCTGATTTATATTCTGTTGTTCTGTTGTTTTCTTATAGATTTTCATAGATTTTTTAACTCCGCGGGGGTAGTTTTAAATTCATCAGCTGATTCATCGGTATATGTCTATGGCAGTTTTTAGATTTTTTGCATGTCTGTAATCTTGGATTGCCATTTGACGGCTCGGACAAGTGATTCATCGTTATTTGACTCAATAGCTCTTTACATTTGCAAGGGTGAACGTATTTTAGTGATTGGCTACTGGCATAGAGTAGCTCACCGTTGTATGGTTCAGTTATTCTTTGTATCTGCGGAAGTGATCTAAGTTTCATGTTTGGCAAATGCCATAGAGTGATTCACCGAGATAGCTCAATTATTCTTTTTATTTGCAGAAGTGATCTTGAATTAATATTTGGCAGCAGGCACGGAGTGACTCGTCATTGTATGGATCAGTCATTCTTTACATTTGCAGGGGTGATCTTAGTTTAGTGTTTGACAAGTGGCATAGTGTGATTCACCGTTATATGGCACAGTCATTCTTTATATTTTGCATGAGTGATCGTTGAATGATGTTTTGCAACTGGCACGGAGTGGTTCGACGTTTTATCTCTCAGTCATGGAGGGATTAAGCGAGGGATCAGGCCTTAATATGAGGTGCAACAAGGGGGGGGGGGAGAAGCGAATGATGTACAAGACATTGTAGGTACATAGGCCTATATGGCACAGTCATTCTTTATATTTTGCATGAGTGATCGTTGAACGATGTTTTACAGCTGGCACGGAGTGGTTCGATGTTTTATCTCTCAGTCATGCAGGGATTAAGCGAGGGATCTGGCCTTAATATGGAGTGCAACAAGGGAGGAGAAGCGAATGATGTACAAGCCATTGTAGGTACATATATGGCGAAGCTGCCATCTAAGACAGTATATGGAGACACGGAAAACATTGAAATGAAATGTGCGTTCGTTTATTTATTTTCCTACTAAGCACATTGCCTGTAATTATAAACTATCTCGGAAATTATTACATTTACTTAAATTAAACTCATGCTGTCAGCCAATCAGACGTGCCCTTTACAAATAAATTTACATTTGAAACAGAGATATAAAAATGACATATAGTAAACATTGTAAGCCGGTAGAAATATCTGGAGCATAGTCACCCTTTGCAAAGTGTACGACTCCGCTTACACTAATCTGGCTTGATATCTTTAATACAGTAATACGTATTATGTTAGGGAATCCGAATGAGCGTGGGTGTGACGTCATTCGCCTCACTTGGTTTTATATTGATTCTTTGATAACATTTATGCAAATTTAATAATTCCTTTGTTGTATTTTGATGACCTTTAGGATATTTCTTATGTTCTTATAGTACTAAGACAATAGGAGGTTATTATTTTGACAAACTGTTATTTATTTGTTTTAAAACCTTTCAAGGTTATTACATATTTCGCGATCAAATTAGAACAGACTTAAATCATAAAAGTCAAATCCGAGATTTACATATACGGAGAACACTTGTCATTACAGAGCAGTAAGTAGACAGTCTTGCACAAGTCCTGAATGATAACGCTAATGACAGGAAGTGTGTCTTATCTGTGTGTGGCGCATTGGCAAACTTTAGGCAGCACACTGAACCTTTGCTATATCTGTGAGTCTTGGATATCTGTGATATACAACGGCTTGAACTCTGCTCAGCTTTTACTCACGATAAGTAAACGATAAAAATAATATCAGAAAAAAGGTAAATAATTTTAAACGTGTAAGGTTAATAATATCTTGGAGCAACTGTGCTGTAACTTTTAACTATAAATAAATGAAACCTCTTAATCTATAAAAACGTTTTTTTTATTTATCTACTGATGTACAAATGTAAAACAATGTACATTGCAAAACAATCATCTTCAGAGAAATTACTAAAAGACTAAATCTTAGTTATCTCATTGTAATCCAAATGTAAATCAAGACATAAATTTAAAAAAAAAAGTTTTAGTGGCTCAAGAGCTTTTATTTATTTACTAGCAGAAAACCCGTCCTTCATACAGGGTTGACGAATATGTGTATTGATATAATTTGTATTTGTATTTGAGTTGAATTTAATTTACTTAAATTAAATCTAAATAAATATATCAAACTATAGTTTATAAACCTACCGTTAAGGGAGTTTCCAAGGCCAGTTCGTTGGTGCCCGGACGAAATTTCTAAATAAAAATAGGCGAAAACCAGGGACCCTAAGAATGTCCATGTAAAATTTCAGGTATTTATTTCCCGTTCCAACGTGTTCAATATTGGAAACAATTATTCCGGGCGACGCAAAAAGTCATCAGGGATACGAAAAAAAATAATGAAAACTGTCACTCAAGGAAATAAATAAAATTTTTATCAAATTAAAGTTGGGGGGAAAATGCATTGCGGGGAAATAAGTACTACATCAACAGCGCTCCGTACTAGGTATAGATATATTTAAATAGCTTGTGGGTCTATCTATAAAGTATCCAGTTACGATAGATTTGGTTGTAATTTTATACAATCCTAAATACCTGTATTAAAATATAAGTGTAAAATCTCTAGTCAGGATATTTGGTTGTAATTGAATACATTATTATCTAATTAAATGTCTAATTCCGCGATGTCTCATAATACTTCGTCACGCGATCTCTATCCTAGCCTTAAATGTGTACATTTGGTTAATCGTATTAAATTGCAACCAAGTCTAGTCTACTGGATACTTCATAGGTATATAAAATTAACCTTCCGTAGCAATAACATACAATAATCATCAATATAGCTTCAGGACATATTTTTGATTACTTTTATATGCATTGTATTGGAGGTGGGCAATGTGCACTTTTACCAGCACTATTAGAACCATGTTTGGGGGAATAACAATTTTCCAAAATTGTAAATTTTAGGGACGTGAGCGAGAGTTTTAATAATTATTTTCGTATCTCTGATGACTTTCTAAATCGACGGTATAATTGTTTTTGCTGAAATCGAGCACGTGGGAATGGGAAATAAATACCAAATTTCATCTCAATGGGTTTAGTACTTTTTACATGATTGAGTAATACACACACACAGACATACACCATTAGATTTGCATATAATAGTGGTTCCCAACAAATACTGTATATCAAACTATAAAATTACCGATTATTGTCTTGAAAAACAAGGGAAGGAAAAACTTCTGCTTCTTACATAATATTTTATAAAGTAAACTAACGTAGAAAGATAAATAACAATCAATTACTATAAGCTGTTTAAATGTGTTTAAAGTGACTGTTACAGGTGATTAAGTCAAGTTAAGTATTAAATTGAGTATTGAGGAGGGTTTCAAGGCCCGTGGGGGTGGTGCCCTAACGGAATTTCTAGATAAAAATAGGCCTATGTCTTAACCAGGGGCCTTAAGAATGTCTATGTAAAATTTCAGGTCAGTGGGATAAGTAATTTTTACGTGATTGAGTAACACACACACACACACACACACACACACACACACACACACACACACACACACACACACACACACACACACACACACACACACACACACACACACACACACACACACACACACACACACACACACACATACACATACACATACAAACACACACACACACACACACACACACAGACACACACACACACACACACACACACACACACACACACACATACACACACACACACACACACACACACTCACTCACTCACTCACTCACTCTCTCACTCACTCACACACACACACACACACACTTACGCCATTAGATTTTTATATATTAGTATAGTTATGTGTAAGGTTAAAACATTAATTTCTTTAGTAAAAGAAATCGTTGATGATTTATAGCTGTTCATGAACAATGGCGATTAAAAACTTTGACCGGTAAATACAAAAGGATAAATAAGATGGTGCAATTGCAGTGTAGAAATATGATAGTAAGATACAGCGTAACAACACAAACAAAACAATAACTCCCTAAATAATAAATATATTTTCATTGCACATTTCGTAAACGGATGTTACCTGTATTTTTAAAGGTGTTATATGTAATACAAAGAGTATATTTCACTCTCCAGCAGCCACAGAAATAACATTAAATTACCATTATGTTATTAAAATCAATCATCGCCATACTTTTTCACATTTGAAATTCAATTAATTGCTAATTCACGCTAATTTCAATATATTACTTTCGTTTCTCTCTTTTTAACACCTCTAAATAATTTATTCAGTTATAGAGATCCATTCAATAAAAAATGACACGGATTAATTGTCCAGCACAAAGCAATAAAGGGTCACCGATTTTATTATGCATTTATAAATCGTATTGGAAACGTGCGTTTTTTTAAACAAATAACAAGAGCTTGTACCAGCTCTCGTAGGCTAACTTAATCACACCAGATTACGTTAATATTGGTCGATAATACCGATCGTCTTGTAAATCCCTGCGAAAAGCCTGTTCCAGTCCCACATTAGTAACTGTTATGCGTTGCGTCACTCCTGGGGCGATAATAACTGTCACTATCCCTGTCTTCTTGTTACTAATTATAACAAGTTATGTTATTAACGCAGTGATAATAACGGTCTTCTTGTGAATGCCTGCCAAAATCCTGTCCCAGTCCCCAGATTGGTAATTATAACGGGTTTCCTTATTTCTAAGGCGATAATGACTGTCACTATCCCAGCTCTCTATAACAGGTTATGTTACTAACGCAGATATAATAACGCTGCTCTTGTGAATGGCTGCCAAACGCCTGTCCCAGTCCCATATTAATGATTGTTATGGGTTGCGTTATTCCTGAAGCTATAATAACAATCACTCTCTGCCGAATATTGTCCCAGTTTTAATCTATTGTGTAATATAATAAGTTACTCTAGTTTTGGAACAATAATAACGGTTTCTGTGTATGCAAGCCAAGAGCTTATTCTAGTTTTTTTTTTAGTAACTATACGAGTTCTTATTCCTGCGGTAATAATACCAGTTCTGAGAATCTCTGCTAAAAGCGTGTTCCAGTGTTCATGTTATTAATTGTATTGGGTTACATTATTCAATTCCTTCTATTAGTTCACACTCTCCTCATTTTTTTCAAATTTTTAATCATTAATAAAATACTTTTTACTCATCTACTTATGTTCAAATACATTTGTTTTTTTTTAATGTAGTGGATGGCATTTGATGTTAATACAGTGTTTTCAAATATTAATTTATCAATTAAATTTAAAATGAACCAATTTTAGTTTTATATGGGAGAAAACGTTTTCACAAAGGGCGCAAGGTATGCAATATAGTTACTTCGTCCAATTTGGCTCTAAATAAGCGGTAACATATGATTTCATGAAACAGCTGATTTTATGTGTGTAGAACAGCTGTTTTAATGCATAGGTTATGTTACTCTATGTATATTATTTACAATTATTTGATAAAAAGTAACTATATATAAAATAAAACATTTTTTGGTTGACCTGAGTAGGAATTGGCTTTAAAAATGTTGGTTTATATTACTTGTTTTTATAATAATAATACTTGTTGCTCCCTGAATGCTTTCCGGATCCATTCAAGAAATCATTGAATGGGAAATAGCGGGCGCTCACTGAAGACCTGACGAATGGGTGGCCCAGTCCGGTGTTAGTAGTTGTAACAAGATACGTTGTCCCCTATATAATAATACTATTTCTGAGAATGTCTGCTAAAAGCGTGTCCCAGTGTCCATGTTATTAATTATAAGAGGTTACGTTATTCCTTAAAGAAATACTTTAATAAAAGTATTAATTTAAGTGTCCTAAATTATTTTATACTTAAGGTTGCGTGCTTAATTTCTTAAATAACAGCGGTCGTTCTTAGAATACTTGCTGATTGTGAATCCCGTTACTCCTGTAATAATTGTAAACATTTACGTTATTTTTCGGACAATAATAACAGATTTGCGAATGCATGATGAGAGATTTCATCACTGTTCTTGTTAGTAGCTTTAACAGATTAAGTGGTTCCTGAGATAATAATAATACTTGCCGAAAATGCCTGACAAAAGCGTGTCCCAGACCTCGATTTAGTAATTGTTCGTTAACGTTGTTCCTGGGATAATAAAGAGCGATTTGTGATTGGCTGCTGTAAACGTGACTCAGTTCTCGTGTTAGTAATTATAACGTGTCAAGTTATCTTCCTCCCTATCGATAAAACCTCCCTATCGCCGAGCGCGCTACATGGCTTTGCATCAATGCTTATTCATACTTCATCTTTCTGAAAAGGTACAGTTCAGTGGCAATAAGATCAATATATCCTGAAACTGAAAACTATTTTCTGCAAGGAGATTGTCAGTTGTGATGAGTTTGTCAGTACATCTGGTATTTAACATTTAGTCATTTAATTTCTACCCTTTATATTATAAAATAACTCTACGTCAGAGGCAACTTTAACGTAGGCAACTGAATTTAAAAATGTTTTCAGAGACAAATTTAAAGTGGACGACAATAATTTGTTACATTCGTTTCGTGACAAATTGTCTTTAAGCATTTCTACATAGAATGTTGCTGTTGTAAGAATAGCCAATTAGGCATGAAGAACAACTTTGAACAAAGTCCTTCTGATTGGACAAAGAATCCCTGTGTAATTTACGGGAAAAAACACTTTAGCCCTTTTACGAAGTATAATTTGAAGCAGCGTAATATATTTTTAGTTAGCAAAAGTTTTTAGTTTCATTATTAGGCTGTTTTTATTTTTATTTTGTTGAGGGTTTATATATTTTCAAATACTTTTCCTAATATTTTTCGAAATATAACTTCACATACCGCAGCAATGTAAAAAAACCTTTACATCGGGGAACGTAACGTCATCATTTTGGAACTAACGTGCAAATTTGTAACTCGAAAAATTATTCTTTGCAACACAGAAAGTTATTTAAATAAAAGTTATTTTAATTGACATGTTTTTTTTATTATCGAGTGTTTTCAAAATCATATATCTTGTGTATTTTATGTTTACAAACATTACATACTTTATGGTTGGGTTTGTTCTGTAACATGCGTCATGCTTCATCAAATCGTTGTTCGTTTGCTAAGACTTTCTGATATTTTCATCACTTATGTATTTTTTTTTTTTATTTCATAACAAATTTACATTTTATTTTCTCTTATTATACTTATTAAAATTTATTTTCTTATAATGTCTTTATATTTACTAGAGTTTTGTTCTTTATTGTATAACCTCTTAGGAATTTTTCAATGTCAAGTAAGACTGTACGGTTATATTTCAGATAAATTTACACAATCAAACTAACAAAACATTGAAACTCGTATTGAATGAGGGTCCATTGCTGGTGACATATTGAGGGTGTGCTTTTACCTGAGTTGTCGTTTCTCAGATACAAATAAACTGCTGTCATCAAACGCAGCAACATTAGGCTGACACAAGCGCAGATTTCTGGTTTATTCAGAGAACCGCAATAGGGTATGAATAGTTACAAGCGTCCAAATATAATAGCCGACTCATTAGTCCAAATAGAATAAAAAGCAACTGCGTTATGATCTGGAGATAGTAGAGGCCATGGAACAGAGGGAAAATCAATAACAATGACCGGGTTATTTTACTTGGTAAAGGTATAAATCAGGTGATTATGAATCAATAACAATGACCGGGTTATTTTACTTGGTAAAGGTATAAATCAGGTGATTATGAAACAATAACAATAATTTACTTTACTAGAGGATTATATAAGTCGGAGGGTGCACAGCCGAACCTTCAATACACAGTTGATATTTGTGTAAGGACAATACATTAGGACCCAAAATATTTACCTAAGCATACATTAACCATGCTTTACTAACCGTCAATACTAGTTTTTTTTTTATAAAATACCCTTTTTTGAGTTATTTAACTTTTAAATTTCGTAGGCTCACAAATTTGAAACCTTAATTAATGTTTCTTTAAATGTTTTAAAAACCGATTTCGACTAAAAATCGTTGCAAAGTATGAATTTATTGCTTTTATCATTTTAAAGATTTTTTGTATGAATCTACCAACATGTTTTACTATCTTTAAGCATTTTTCGAAAATATCCATTTTTTAGTTACTAGACTTAGGTTTCATAAGCTCGCCATTTTAAAACCAGAATTAATTTTGGTACTTACATATTATACGGAGGCCACTATTTTTAGAGGATACTTTGGAGGAGACGTAAGAACACTAAACATTTATACAGGACAGACTTTATTAGACTTATTGTGAAAATAATCGACTCATCACTATGATGTTCGGATCTTGTGTTCTACCTTCAAGAATTGAGTTGAACGCATCGCCGCCAGTAGCGGTCACTCTCAATCGCCACATATATATTCCGGCGGTGCCTCGATGCCTCTTGTTCCATTATTTAGCACTTCCCCACATCCGATTCATAATGTTACAGAGAAGTAATAGTAACATATTTATGATAACCTAACCTAACCTAATCAATGCAGAGTGCGGTATAGTTGTGGCCTCCGTATAATACATAAGTACCTTAATTTTTTTTTTTTGAAACGTTGTTAAAATAAAATTTTGCTTTGACTAAAAATCGCGCAAAGTATGATTTTATTACATTTATCCATTTTAAAGATTTTTGTAAGAAACTCAGACACAGACAAAATGACAGACAAAGATAAATAAACTAAGCAAACGCACTATACGTTGGGAAACATTACTTGTTTATTTTTACTCGACAGACAATTTGGTTCAGTTAAATAGAATAACTTACGAACACTCTGTATAAGGTATCCTATCAAATTAAGAAAATAAATTTGACTTTTGGTATAACAGAATTGCTATAATCTTAAACAAGCACTAGTATTTTGGAGTAGTTATTAGTGTTATAAAAAGAATGCGATTGATAAAGCCTTGGAGAAAGCGTCCTGTTATCAGCAATCCCTTGACGGATATATCCTGCGGAGGCTGTTTCCGTTTTATTCGTCTCAATAATGTTGTCTAAAGCGAAGGCGAACACTTTATTCTCGTCAAAGGGAACAATGTCGTGACGTCAGAATCAGGACTTTTGCAATGTGCCAGTTTAAGTATAATTTTGGATTATTTGTGTAGTTTTGAATTTTTCATTATCGAGTACAAGACCTAGGGCCGTTCGTCCTTCTCCGTTCTGATTGGTTTCTATAAATACGTTTTCCGTAATAGAACTGTTCTGATGCCCTGGCGGAAAAGAAACCCTTGCATAGGTAAAACTTTACTCTTCCATTCCTTCCTTTCCTAGTCTGTTGTTACAACTCCCCTACAGTCCACCCTAGATACCTGTTCACGTTTACAATGCCTAGAATCTTACATATAAAGAAAAACTTTAAAATAAGCTAACAGGAGTGAAATAGCAATGATCTGGTCTTATACCAGACTGGTTTTTCTATTCATATATTATTTTTAAGAATAAATTATTTTTTGGTTTGGTACGGGAAAATATATTATATCGAAATTAAAACAAACAAAATGACTACAGTTTTAATTCTAAATAAATAGTGCGAACAATGCGTATGTTTCTAGAATGTTGATAACAAGTTTAAAAGTATTTTAAAGGAAATTATTTTAATTTCAATATTATCAAATCACAAGTAGAGTAGGTTACACTTTGAAGAAAATGTAAATTACATTAAAAGAGAAGAACGCAACCATTCCCCGTCCAAACGTTATGACGAGGGAAGCGGGAGGGAAAGGGTTTACATTTACTTCTGTTTTCAGGAGAAAGTAATTTTATTTCCAAGTTCTGGAAAAAAATATTATCTAAACCAGACTTAAATAAGGAAAATATTACTGCACGAAATATTATTTTTTAAACTTATGTTGGGCAATAAATATACACGAGGTCTTCAAAGCTGGCTCTCAGTTTATTGGCGTTAAGTAAAATCGGCACTGGGGAGTTTCATATACTCGGCTGAAGCGAGTTGAGACATGGCTACAACAGAGCACAGTGAGTGATTCAATATTAAAGAGGAGGCAATTTAAAATAAAGATTTACTTATTTTGTGTTTCTATTTGATAAATGTGCTTTAGTTATAATTAGAAATTACCTTGGGTTACAGTATGCATCCCATGCAGAGGTTTCTGATAAAGCGACATGCTTTGCAGCACCTCTTGTCAATTATTACACCTTGTAACAGTCCTTTTACCAATCGGTATTTCTTACTTCAGTGCTAGTAAACACTATGTTTCTTGCAGCAGTAGATGCCCAAAACGATATTCCTTGCATCAATCCACGCCAACACGATATTCCTTGCAGCAGACATTGCCAACACGGTATTCCTAGCAGCAAAGTTTGCTAACACGATATTCCTTGCAGCAGACATTGCCAAAACGGTATTCCTAGCAGCAAAGTTTGCTAACATGATATTATTAGAAGCAGTGTTTACTAACGTAATATTTCTTGCAGCCGGCATTGCCAACACTATAATAATTGCAGCAGTTTTTACTTACATGATATTCCTTGCCAACACGATATTTCTTGCATCAATCCTGGCCAACACAATATTCTTTTCAGCAATCCTTGAAATACACGATATTCCTTGCATCAATCCTTGCCAACACGATATTCCATGCAGTACTCCATGTCAAAACGATATTCCTCGCAGTAGTCCATGCCAACACGATATCCCTTGCAGTAGTCCTTCCGAAACGATATTCCTAGCAGCAGTCCTAGCCAGCACGATATTTGCAGTAGCCCTTGTCAGCACGGTATTAAACGCAGAAGTTCTAGCCAACACGATATTCCTTGTTACCACGATATGCCTTTCAGCAGTTCTTGCCAACAGGATAATCCTTGCAGGAATCCTTGGCAACACGATATTCCTTGCAGCAGTCCTTGCCTACAGTATATTCCTTGCAGCAGTATTTGCAAAAACGATACTCCTAGGAGCAGTGTTTACTAACGTGAAATCTCTTTCAGCAGCTTTTGCCACCACCATATTCCTTGCAGCATTCCTTGCTAACAAGATAGTCCTTGCATCAATCCTTGCCAATAAGATATTCCTCGCAGCAGTCCTTGCCAACAGGATATTCCTTGCAGAAGTCCTAAGCCAACACGATATACCTAGCCAACACGATATTCCTTGCAGCAGTCCTTGCCCAAAACGATATCCCTCGCAGCAGTCCTTCCAAAACGATATTCCTTGCAGCAATCCTTGTCAAAACGAGATTACTTGCATCAATCCTTGCCAATACGATATTCCCTGTAGCAGTCCTTGACAACACGATATGAATTACAGCAGTCCTAGCCAACACGATAATCCTTGAATCAATCCTTGCCAACAGGATATTTCTTGCAGCAGTCCATGCCAAGACGATATCCCTTTCAGCAATCCTTCCAAAAACATATTCCTTGAAGCAATCCTTGCCAACACGATGTTCCTTGCATCAATCCTTGCCAACACGATATTCCTTGCAGCCATCCTGGCCAACCGGAGATTCCTTGCAACAATCCTTGCCAACGCGATATTTCTTGCAGCAGACATTTCCAACAAGATATTCTTTGAGCAGTGTTTGATAACATAATATTCCTATCAGTAGTCTTTCCAAACCGATATTTTTTACTGAAATATTTGCCAACACGATATTCCATGCATCGATCCTTGAAAACACGTTATTCTATGCAGCAGTTATTGCCAACACATTATTCCTTGCAGCAATTCTTGCCAACAGGATAGTCCTTTCAGGAATCCTTGGCAACACGATATTCCTTGGAGCAATCCTTGCAAACACGTTATTCCTTACAGCAGTCCTTGCCTACACGATATTCCTTGCAGCAGTATTTGCAAAAACGATACTCCTTAAAGCAGTGTTTACTAACGTGAAATCTCTTGCAGCAGCTTTTGCCAACACGATATCCCTTGCAGCATTCCTTGCTAACAAGATAGTCGTTGCATCAATCCTTGCCAATAAGATATTCCTCACAGCAAACCATGCCAAAACGAAATTCCTTTCATCAATCCTTGCCAACTCGATATTAGTTGTAGCAGTTTTTGAAAACATAATATTCCTTGCATTAATCCTTAACAACCGATATTCCTTGCAGGAGTCCTTTCAAACACGATATTTCTTGCAAAAATCCTTACCAACATAATATTTCTTGCATCGATCCTTGCCAACACGATATTCCTTAAATTAATTCTGTCTAACAAGATATTCCTTGCATTAATCCTTGCCAACACGATAGTCTTTGCAACAGTCCTTGCCAATACGACATTCCTTGCATCAATCTTTGAAAAAAGGATATTCCTTGCAGCAATCCATGGCAACACGATATCCTTTGCAGCAGTCCTTCCAAAAAGATAATCCTTTACAGCAACCCTTGCCAACACGTTTTTCCTTGCATCAATCCTTGCCAACACGATATTCCTTGCAGTAGTCCTTGCCCCACGGTATTAATTGCAGAAGTCCTAAGCCAACACGATATACCTAGCCAACACGATATTCCTTGCAGCAGTCCTTGCCCAAAACGATATCCCTCGCAGCAGTCCTTCCAAAACGATATTCCTTGCATCAATCCTTGCCAATACGATATTCCCTGTAGCAGTCCTTGACAACACGATATGAATTACAGCAGTTTTAGCCAACACTCTAATCCTTGCATCAATCCTTGCCAACAGGATATTTCTTGCAGCAGTCCATGCCAAGGCGATATCCCTTGCAGCAATCCTTCCAAAAACATATTCCTTGAAGCAATCCTTGCCAACAAGATGTTCCTTGCATCAATCCTTGCTAACAGGATATTCCTTGCAGCTATCCTTGCCAACATATTATCCCTTGCATCAATCCTTGCCGTTACAATATTTCTTACTGCGTTCCTAGCCAACACGATATTTCTTGCAGCAATCCTGGCAAACCGGAGATTCCTTGCAACAATCTTTGCCAACACGATATTTCTTGCAGCAGACATTTCCAACACGATATTCTTTGAGCAGTGTTTGATAACATAATATTCCTATCAGTAGTCTTTCCAAACCGATATTTGTTTCTGCAATATTTGCCAACACGATATTCTATGGATCGATCCTTGAATACACTTTATTCTATGCAGCAGTTATTGCCAACACATTATTCCTTGCAGCAATTCTTGCCAATGCGTAATTCCTTGCAACACTCGTTTCCAACACAATATTCTTTGAGCAGTGTTTGCTAACATGATATTACTATCACCAGTCATTCCAAAACTATATTCTTTGGTGCAGTCTTTGTCTACACGATATTCCTTGCATCAACCCTTGCCAACACGATATTCATTGCATCAGTCCTTGAAAAACACAATATTCCTTGCAGCAATCTGTGCCAAAACGATATTCTTTGCTGCAGTCCTTACCAACACGTTATACCTTGCAGAAATTTTTGCCAACACGATATTGTTTGCAGCAATCCTTGCTAAAATAATATTCCTTGCATCGACCTTTGCCAATACGATATTCCTTGCATCACTCCTTGCCAATAAGCTATTCTTTGCTGCAGTCCTTGCCACCACGATATTCCTTGCAGCAATCCTTGCAAACACGATTTTCCTTGCATGAATATTTGCCAAAACGATATTTCTAGCATCAATCCTTGGTAACATGATATTCCTCGTATCAAACCTTACCAACACGATATGCCTTGCAGCAATCCTTGCCAACAGGATATTTCTTTCATCAATGCCTTTTAACACGATATTTCTTACATCAACCTTTGCCGATGCGATATTCTTTACAGCAGTACTTGCCAACACGATATTCCCTGCATCTTGCCTTGCTAACACGATATTTCTTTCAGCAGTAGTGCTTGCTAATATCGTATTATTTGCAGCAATCTTTGCCAACACGATATTCCTTGCAGCAATCCTTGCACTCATTCCAAAACTCTATGTTCATTACTCTATGTTCATTGTTGGTCACCTTAAGCAAGCATTGATTAAAATAAATTTATGCAGTGAGAAGTTGTATTGGTACTTCTTATGTATATTTGCCGTATATAGCTAGGTCAGGTCTGTTGTATATAACTGTAGTGTGTATAAATCCAGTAGTCAAACAAGTCAATAAATAAATGATAGATAATATTTGATTCAAAATTTAGTTTACGTAAATAGTTCTTTAAAATGGTTTATCTCAGTATTGTTGAATATTAATATTCTTATGGTTTTTATAAGTTGTTTGTTCAATGGGTTTGGTATGTAGTATAACATGAAATTATATTATCTTAGAGAATATGGAACTCAAGTCCTAAAATGTCGACAAAGATCGGCACAGTACAAAGGTTGTAAGCATAAAATAATAAATCTAAGATTTTAGACTTTTCAATGCTAAAGAAACACTAAAAACTATTTTGTTTGTGTGTTTAAAGAAACAATGCCCCAAATGGTCGACATAATACCGTTAGAGAAGGTTAGGCCAATGCCTTAGAGCTTCCAAAAAAAGTTAACCGTGAAGTAACGGTACAATTTTAAACTAGAGGTTATAGTTGAAATGGTATTGGTTGTAGCCTACCTGAAAAAGCGTTTTGTGATTGGTTGACAATTACCAGTTGAGGGAATAGGACGCTAATATGAGAGGAACGCAAAAACGCGAGAAAGGGAACTTAGTTCGGAAAAACGACGATGGTAAGACGTGTCAGTACGGGAGACTTGGCTGAAGGAGGCGGCGGTGGTAGGACGTGTGAATAAGAAGAGGAAACTTATTGGGAAAAGGGAAATTTATAATAGTAAAGTAAAGTATTAAAGAAGATTAAGGGAAGTAATTAGTCAAAAGAGTAAGTGGGATAGGGAGTCGTAAGGTGTAATAAAGTGTAGGGAAATGAAGCGAATCGAGGAACTATCGACCAATCTTCGAGGTGCAGTGAGCGAGAAGGCGAGCCCAAGGACAACCCATCATCCGAACCGTAAACAGCAAAGGCCAAGGGCAACTACAAAAGTTTAGTGAGCCACATATATAAATTAAATACTTTTTCTTAAATTGTAATAAGTAATTAACATTTCAACCAACCCACAAAACGTTTTTGTTTCAAAATTTAATTATTTAGTATAATTATTTGTTATCAATAGCCCGTTGTCAAATTTTCATTTATGCATCATCCAGATTACAGTCACCTCTTAAACGGTCCAAAATATAATTAATTAAATTGCATTATCTGTTAAGAGTTAAATTAGTCTTGATTTAAGCTAGGTAACTATTGTGTAGAAGAAATTCTTCTTTTTGTAATAGTTTTATAGTTGCTGTTAAACATATTTAAAGGGCAAATTAAATTAGAGTTTGTCACCTAACAGTGTATTCTTTTATATTACCTGGTTAGAAGTTTCCCCAAAGTATATTTTTTGTGTTTATTAAAAATAAAATGTAAACTAAACTTAAACATGAATAAACAAATAATTATGGGATATTAAAAGAGTAAAAATCAAATAAATTACCATATTATATATATATATATATATATATATATATATATAAATATATATATATATATATATATATATATATATATATATATATATATATATATATATATATAGGTAGATGTGGTGTAATATTCTACTATTTTTATCATTTGATTATATTTGATTACCTGATGATATTATTACTATAACACCGTTTATAGTAAATTCGAATGTCTTAGTGCTTACAAACCGGATTTACTTTTGCAATTAAGCATAATTAAAATGTAGCAGTTAATGTTCCAAATATAAATTATATTGCTAATTTGTAAGGATCTAGACTCTAAGAATCGAGCCACACATACATTCTGCAAGCATTGGCACTCCGAGCACAAGACGAATCCTGAGTGAAGAATCACCTGTGGCTACGTGCCCCGAATTTAAAGCGCGTAATTACTGCACGTGCCGATATTACGTGCTGACATCGAGCGTTTTTACTTCCTCGTAAATAGGCGGGCATAAATTTTAAATAAATTGTACGTCTAAGATTTGGATGCGCATAATGTGGAACAATAAAATTGTATTGTGTGTTATTAAGGGAAGTAAAATAGAAGCGAAAGACCCTTTTACCATGCATTCAATGCTAGTACTTCTTACAAGTAATAAGATTGTTTCATAGTACATTCTATCGTACCTTTTCTTCTTACAATCTATCAAACATTTTCTTCTTAGAAGCAATCAGATTTTACAAGAATAAAAGGCGTTTCATCGTACAAAGTATATTTCATTGTACTATTAATTAGACTGCTTCTTGTTGCAAGCAATCAGACATTTTTTAGAACAAGCTGTGAGACATCAAGCTTACAAGTAATCTGATCGCTTCTTTCCACTTGCCATAAGTTCGCTTCTTCTACTTGCTTCAAGACTGCTTCTTCTGCAAGCAATGAGACGACTTTATCTTAGACCAGTTTTAGGACATGCTATGAGACAGTTTCTTTCTACGAGCAATAACATCTCTTCTTTCCTACTATCCACAAGCCCACTTCTTCTAAGAACAAAGTCCGTTTTTTAGAACTAGCAACTAAGTGAAATGTTACAATACCGTCCCTTCTACTCTATGATACTCACGTAAATATCTTAATTTTTTAATTAAAACTATTTGTATAATACGTGGTTCACTTATTTTTTAAAAATAAATTATAATGTATTATTGGGAGGGAAATACTTGAACGGGTCGGTCAGACATTTCTGTTCGTCTTGCCCCACACAGAACGCACACAGTACTGCACCATTCCTCGGGCGGGCTGTGTCGGTAGCGCTGTTACCTCATTATCCTCTGAGGTCGTTATTCTCCAGGGAAACTAATATTTCCTTATGTACCACCGATGATCCATATGAGATCATTCGGTCATCATCCTTGGAAAATTTCCTTAGGGATGCGATATTACACTCCATCCCAGTCGCGACTCTTCATAATCAAGGAGACGTATTTAATCCACAAGCTCGAAGAGTCCAGTGTCGCGGTGACAAACGTTGTATTACCTCGGGGGCTAGCAAATGCTCCTTCTCTGATTGGCTGACTATTTGATGCCTTTGAATGTTCCCCAGATAACTTATATTCATCCACTAGAATTTGAAAGATGCTTAAAGCATACAGAGACTTTCACTACAAGTTCAAATGATTTCCACGCGATTTGAAGGGCGGTTTCTAGCTACTCATTACCTTTAAAGTTCCATTTTATTATTCGTACATTTTGATATTCTCTTTACATTATTCATTAATTGTTTCATAAAAAACTTTTAATTTTAAAACAGGCTATACAATGTGTGTTAACATTTCAGTCTGGTATCAGTACGATCTGTGCTCTGTAAGTAACAGTATTTGAACCTCTTCGAGTCAGTAATACTTCTTAAGTTTATAGTTGCTCTTGCTTACTGTCGGGCCTGGATCATTGCTTGGCCAACTTTACTGACGTCATAAAAGCAGATTATCTTGCAAGCTTTAAGGATCTTCCAGGCTTTAAAGTCACTTCGCAGCCAGTTTTATGCTCCGATGGTTTGACGTCTGTAGAGCCATATCTCCTAGTCAACATTTTCAGTTATTTACACAATAAGTTTGCCCATATGATACATGGGCATATGATACATATGAGTTATACCTTTTGAAAGAATAAATTATTTTGGAAGAATAAACAAAGCTAACGTTTTAAAAAATAATCTAAAATTAAAAATTATGAAAAAGTTATTAAAGTTATGAACGTGATTTGTAAGAATAAACAAATATACGTCAAAATTACCTAAGGTCACAATCCTTGGGAAACAGAATATCTTTGGCCAAGCGTAATCTTCTTACAGATTAATTCTTACTAGATATGATAGACAGAATCTCTCTGTGGATTCACCATCAAACGACATCATGGCACTTGATTATCTTTTGCTCTTACAGAAGAGGCCTGTACATCCAACATGTCTAACATTGCTTGAGGACAAAATGCTTGGGAAACGGAATAGATCTGGTCAAATAGAATATAAAGCACAGATATATTCTGTCTAAATATGAAACGATAATCTCTCTGTAGGCTAACAGTCACCACTTTAAGGGACGCGACTGCACTAACAAAAGAGGCCTGTGAATCCAACATACCTAACATTACTTCCGGACGGAATGCTTGGGAAACAAAATATCTTTCGCCAAGCGGTATCTGAAGCACAGATACATTCTGCCTAGATACGAAACGATAATTTTTGTTTAGTCTCACAGCCACACATCATCAGGTCATGGGATTAATGTCGGCATCTATAGAAGAATACTGTACAACCAACATCTCTAACTTTAACTTTTAACATAGTACCTAGGTAACAGTATGACTCTAACCAAGCGGGATTTTATGCACAGATACAATCTGTCTAGAAATGAAACTATGTTGTTTCTGTGCGCTTTCTGTCACATACATCATATCCCGTGAATATCGTTTTTACGCATACAGAAGCCTCTACATCCAACATCTCAAACCTTAACTATTGACACAGTGATTGGGTAACAGAATAACTGTGACCTAACACAGATATATTCTGTCTAGATATGAACCGATATTGTTTCTGTGTGCTTACTTCGTCTGCAGAAGAAGCCAGCATGTCTAACATTACCTGAGGGTATAATGTTTTGAAAGCAGAATTTCTTTAGCGAAGCAGAAATATAACACAGATGCAATTTGCCTTAGTTATGAAAAGATAATCTTTTTGTGGACTCACTGTCACACCGCAACAAGTCACGATACTAGCGCCGGCAATAATGAAGAGATTTCTATTTCCAACATTGCATGTACTGAGGACAAAGTGAGGGTGTCAAGAGATGTTGCATCCCTTGCCGCCAGAGCGTGGATGGGGCACATTACCACAATGGAATACTCATACCTGTTCAAACTCGCTGACTCAATATTGTGCCGAGCATGTAGCTTACAAGACGAAAGCACTGGAGCACATCCTCTTATATTCAGCTCCGAACAAGGAAAAAGATAGCTAAAGAGTAAAGTATATAACTGTAAAAAAAAATCCTCTTGTCACCAACATTTTGGGCATTGGGATCATAAGTTTTACCGTCGGAATAACTTGGTCCTGGAAGTCGAAGACCAAGAAATAAGAAGTACAATGCTTGGTAACAGAAAACGTCTATCCAAGACTAATCTCGTGATAGTTAATGGAACGAATGTCACGATTCTAAGATTATTCTGAGTCGTGATAACCTTTTTTACCACTATTTGTAGTGACCTTGTGGTAACCTTGTGACTGGAAATTATAATAGTATTACCAATATTAGACAATCTTTTGTTTTCTCTCTTATTAACTCGTTTTAGTTCCATTCGTTAGCGTAAGAAGGCCAGACAATGTTTTGTTTTCTCTCTTATTAACTCGTTTTAGTTCCATTCGTCAGCGTAAGAAGGTTAGACAACGTTTTGTTTTATCTCATATTATCTCGTTTTAGTTCTATTCGTCAGCGTAAGAAGGCTAGACAATGTTTGGTTTTATCTCTTATTAACTCGTTTTAGTTCCATTCGTCAGCGTAAGAAGGTTAGACAATGTTTTGTTTTATCTCATATTAACTCGTTTTAGTTCCATTCGTCAGCGTCAGAAGATTAGACAATGTTTTGTTTTATCTCATATTAACTCGTTTTAGTTCCATTCGTTAGCGTAAGAAGGCTAGACAATGTTTTGTTTTATCTCATATTAACTCGTTTTAGTTCCATTCGTTAGCGTAAGAAGGTTAGACAATGTTTTGTTTTCTCTCTTTTATAACTCGTTTTAGTTTCATTCGTTAGCGTAAGAAGGCTAGACAATGTTTTGTTTTCTCTCTTATTAACTCGTTTTAGTTCTATTCGTCAGTGTAAGAAGGCTAGACAATGTTTTGTTTTCTCTCTTATTAACTCGTTTTAGTTCTATTCTTTAGCGTAAGAATGTTAGACAATGTTTTGTTTTATCTCTTATTAACTCGTTTTAGTTCCATTCGTTAGCGTAAGAAGGTTAGACAATGTTTTGTTTTCTCTCTTATTAACTCGTTTTAGTTCCATTCGTCAGCGTAAGAAGGCTAGACAATGTTTTGTTTTATCTCTTATTAACTCGTTTTAGTTCCATTCGTCAGCGTAAGAAGATTAGACAATGTTTTGTTTTATCTCATATTAACTCGTTTTAGTTCCATTCGTTAGCGTAAGAAGGCTAGGCAATGTTTTGTTTTATCTCATATTAACTCGTTTTAGTTCCATTCGTTAGCGTAAGAAGGTTAGACAATGTTTTGTTTTCTCTCTTATTAACTCGTTTTAGTTCCATTCGTTAGCGTAAGAAGGCTAGACAATGTTTTGTTTTCTCTCTTATTAACTCGTTTTAGTTCTATTCGTCAGCGTAAGAAGGTTAGACAACGTTTTGTTTTATCTCATATTAACTCGTTTTAGTTCCATTCGTCAGCGTAAGAAGGCTATACAATGTTTTGTTTTATCTCATATTAACTCGTTTTAGATCCATTCGTCAGTGTAAGAAGGTTAGACAATATTTTGTTTTATCTCATATTAACTCCTTTTAGTTCCATTCGTCAGCGTAAGAAGGTTAGAGAATGTTTTGTTTTATCTCTTATTAACTCGTTTTAGTTCCATTCGTCAGCGTAAGAAGGCTAGACAATGTCTTGTTTTATCTCATATTAACTCGTTTTAGTTCCATTCGTTAGCGTAAGAAGGTTAGACAATGTTTTGTTTTATCTCATATTAACTCGTTTTAGTTCCATTCGTTAGCGTAAGAAGATTAGACAATGTTTTGTTTTATCTCATATTAACTCGTTTTAGTTCCAATCGTTAGCGTAAGAAGGCTAGACAATGTTTTGTTTTATCTCATATTAACTCGTTTTAGTTCCATTCGTTAGCGTAAGAAGGTTAGACAATGTTTTGTTTTCTCTCTTTTATAACTCGTTTTAGTTTCATTCGTTAGCGTAAGAAGGCTAGACAATGTTTTGTTTTCTCTCTTATTAACTCGTTTTAGTTCTATTCGTCAGTGTAAGAAGGCTAGACAATGTTTTGTTTTCTCTCTTATTAACTCGTTTTAGTTCTATTCTTTAGCGTAAGAATGTTAGACAATGTTTTGTTTTATCTCTTATTAACTCGTTTTAGTTCCATTCGTTAGCGTAAGAAGGTTAGACAATGTTTTGTTTTCTCTCTTATTAACTCGTTTTAGTTCCATTCGTCAGCGTAAGAAGGCTAGACAATGTTTTATTTTATCTCTTATTAACTCGTTTTAGTTCCATTCGTCAGCGTAAGAAGATTAGACAATGTTTTGTTTTATCTCATATTAACTCGTTTTAGTTCCATTCGTTAGCGTAAGAAGGCTAGACAATGTTTTGTTTTATCTCATATTAACTCGTTTTAGTTCCATTCGTTAGCGTAAGAAGGTTAGACAATGTTTTGTTTTATCTCATATTAACTCGTTTTAGTTCCATTCGTTAGCGTAAGAAGGCTAGACAATGTTTTGTTTTCTCTCTTATTAACTCGTTTTAGTTCTATTCGTCAGCGAAAGAAGGTTAGACAACGTTTTGTTTTATCTCATATTAACTCGTTTTAGTTCCATTCGTCAGCGTAAGAAGGCTATACAATGTTTTGTTTTATCTCATATTAACTCGTTTTAGATCCATTCGTCAGTGTAAGAAGGTTAGACAATATTTTGTTTTATCTCATATTAACTCCTTTTAGTTCAATTCGTCAGCGTAAGAAGGTTAGAGAATGTTTTGTTTTATCTCTTATTAACTCGTTTTAGTTCCATTCGTCAGCGTAAGAAGGCTAGACAATGTCTTGTTTTATCTCATATTAACTCGTTTTAGTTCCATTCGTTAGCGTAAGAAGGTTAGACAATGTTTTGTTTTATCTCATATTAACTCGTTTTAGTTCCATTCGTTAGCGTAAGAAGATTAGACAATGTTTTGTTTTATCTCATATTAACTCGTTTTAGTTCCATTCGTTAGCGTAAGAAGGTTAGACAATGTTTTGTTTTATCTCATATTAACTTTTTTTAGTTCCATTCGTCAGCGTAAGAAGATTTGACAATGTTTTGTTTTATCTCATATTAATTTGTTTTAGCTCCATTCGTTAGCGTAAGAAGGTTAGACACTGTTTTGTTTTATCTCATATTAACTTTTTTTAGTTCCATTCGTCAGCGTAAGAAGGTTAGACAATGTTTTCATAATAACTTTTTTAGTTCCATTTGTCAGCGTAAGAAGGTAAGACAATGTTTTGTTTTATCTTATATTATCTTTTTTAGTTCCATTCGTCAGCGCAAGAAGGTTAGATAATGTTTGGTTTTATTTTATATTAACTTTTTAACTTTTTTAAGTTCAATTCGTTAGCGCGAGAAGGTAAAACAATGTTTTGTTTTCTATCTTATTAACTAGTTTTAGTTCCATTCATTAGCGAAAGAAAGTTAGACAATGTTTTGTTTTATCACATATTTACTTGTTTTAGTTCCATTCGTTAGCATAAGGAGGTTATTTGCGTATAAACGTCCTGACACGACATGTTATTCAATTCCTTAAATTAGTTGACACTCTGCTTATAGATTCTATATATCTTGTTTAAATTTTCAATCGTAATCAAATAAGTTTTTATTCATCCACTCAAGTTGAAATACATTTTTGCAACTTCTAGTGGATAACACTTGATGTTAATATAATTTTTTTTAATAATATTTTAATAACCGAATTTAATAATGAATTAATTTTAGTTTTGTATGAGAGAAAAACTTTTCACAAAATGGGGAAGGAATACAATATAATTATTACATCCCATTTGGATTAAATTAAATGATAACAAATGGGTTTCATAAAACAGTTGATTTTATGTTATATGTTATATGGTAGAACAGCTGTTTTAACGCATAGGTTATTTATATTAATTATAATTATTTAATAAAAAGGTGCTAAAATAAAATTATACTTTGATGTCCTAAGTAGAATTTTAAATAAGTATTGACTTTAAAAAATATTTGTTTATATTACTTGTTACTTTCATAATTTTTTTCAACTGGTCGTTATTCTTGATTGGTTGAGAAAGACACTTAGCTCATTTTAATACGCTCCGAGGCTGTGTTTCATTATTTTTGGTAGTGTCGTTGTTTTAATTAAAGTCATAATGAGATTAATTAAAGAATATTTTTATTAAAAGCGGAAAGAAATTATAGCATATTGTTGCAGCATTTGTTTCCCGGCACTTCTCAGTTCGTGAACACAAGAGACTAAAAACCCGAAAGCCGATATGTGTGGCACAACTTTGAGCTGTGTAGTGAGCTAGCTGCAGGCACTTGGCAAAGTTGTGTTCGTACAACGCACCAGATAATGAACCACATTCCTCCGGATATCCTGAGAATTTAAAGCATCGTGTTTATTCGGTTTGGAGACAACTTCTTGTTTTTGGGGTTGCAAACCAAATTCCTTATCCAAATGGTTGAAAACTCTTCCCCAAAGTATTTCTAGGAAATTTATAATTTTTTTCTTCATGTATCTTTTTAAATATTTTTCTATGATTTATTTAAATGGGCTTGAAAATTGTTTCTCTAGGCCCGGAATGAACCTGCAGTCAAGAAATTATGACGCATTGTAACTCACGGTATGTAGTTGTATACAGGATCGGATCTAGAAAAACATTTTGGGGAGGGCTGGTGTGAAGGGAGGAAAAGAGTCCCCCCCCCCTCGTCTGGAAAATATTTAGAGGATGTGGTAGATATTGTGTAAACCTTAAGGGTCTTCTATCTGAGGGAAATAGTTATAGACCTACTATGTAATATTACACACGAATTATTTAGCCCCATTTACCATATATTTACAATGTAAAAAGCCTACAATTTATTACATTGTAGGTGGCCTTATTATTAAAGATTACAGTATGAAAATAAAGTGAATAATAGGTGTTTCTAAACATATCCTACTAATTATTAAGTAAATTTAAATCGGAAAGGAACGCAGACATCGGATATGACATTTTAGTTTACATTTATAGTGTTATTTTATAGTTAAAAAATTTTACTGTTCCATATTTTGGGATAGACTTGAGCCCTAAAGACCCATTAAGAGGCCTTAAAGAACCTTAAGAGGTTTCACCCCTTAAATCGTCCATTAGATGTATACTTTGGAAATATTTTAAGTAAGGCCTACTTATGTTTTTTCTACATTTATCATAAGTTTCTAAAGTATTATTTGTAAAAGACGACCATATATATTAGATCTCGGACGTTAAGCCTCTGACTCGAGATTTGTTTCCGGCTAAAAGGGTAATATGTTTCATTCGCTTTTTTAAATACAACTGTATGTTTATTTCCCAAGCTACTTTAGTTCTCTTTTACCTAAACATGAAACGGCGTCAAATAACCTTATTATTTGAAAATAGTAAAATATAATTAACAAAATTGTACTTGAAGAAAAATCGATTATTTATACCAATATCTTCGATTATTTTTACCAATATCTTCACTCCTTTCATTGTGTGTTAGTCAGATATACAAGAGAGACCAGGATCGGATTGCAAAACTTCAAGGATCGAAATTCTGGCTCAAAAGCATTGAGCTAAAGGCATAAAAACCTTCAGAAAATTATGGTCAGTTATACAATTTATGATTAAGGAAGGATCTTACAAAAATTGATATTGCGCAATGCAGACCTAGCTACAATTTCCTTCATCCATATATTCTTATAAGACATATGTCTGTTTTAAAATATGTTGATTTTATTATATCACATATTTAAATTTATTTTAAATCTAACTGCAAATACTTCGAGGCATCGGCTTTTGTTTGGCAGGGAAATGTGATTTAAAAAGTAATAAAGTAATACAAAGCTGACTAGATTTCCTGTTTGTATAGCCTCATTTTCCTAAGGAACAAATTACCCTCTCAGGTTTGCAGCTGCTGCAGTCAAATATTTACCGTTTCTCGAACTAACCTACATCACAATTTTATTCTAATTTTAAAAACATGTCTCAATTTGTTTGTTTTTTATTTACTTACTTCAATTTAATTATATTTGGTTTTTATGTTTACATTTTGTAATTAAAATATTTTTATAATGAATAATACAAAATTTGTTTCATTTTTAGGAATAATATTATTACACAATCTTATGGTATTGTTATAGTTTATGTCAAGGTAAGAATTAAACCTGTAAATACTTGGCAATTGTATTGTATCAGTACAGCTTAGGAATAGCGTTTGCCTATTTTCTTATCTTAGACTGTTTACATTTTCTCCCCCCCCCCCCCCGTATCAAAAGATGTTTGTCATTAAGAGAAATAGTGTTCTGTTTCATTAAAATTGATTTTGAATTGTATGAAGTTTTTTGTTTTATATTAAATGCTAGCAGAGTACCCGTCCTTCGTACGGGGTTGATGTATATTTGTATTCTGTTTATTGCATTCCGAAATACAAAATTTGAAGTTTCAGAAAAACGTTGCAAGCTGTATTTTCGGCGTTGATTTCCAAACGAAAGTGTCTTTCTTGAGAAGACTCCCTTCCTCCCAGAGATGAGATTGCCCTTGTCTTAGTAGAACGTTGTGATAGGTTACTCTATTTCCTTTTAGGCATTTTACTGTTGTTGATTCCAGCATATATGTCTTAAATATGTGAAAAAAAATTAATTTACTGAAATTAAATTCCAATAAATATATCAAACAATAAATTTACTGATTATTATCATGAAAAACCATGAGAAGGAAAAGCTTCTGCTTGTAACATGACATTTGTAAAGTATAACTAGCCTTCGAAGATAAATACTATCACCTGTTAGTTATAAATAGTATCAATTTACTATCACCTGTTTGTGTGTTTAAAAGTGACTTTTACAAGTGATTAAAACACATTTACTATTAGCTAATTAAGCCAAGTATATAACGGGGTATAGATATTTGAGTGTTAAGGGAGATTTCAAAGCCAGTGGGGCGGTGCCCTGATGGAATTTCTGAATAAAAATAGAGCTCTGTGTTAACCAGAGATCAGGAATGTCTATGTAACATTTCAGCTCAATGGGTCTAGTAGTTTTTACGTGATTGAGTAACACACACACCCGCGCGCATGCACACACACAAATAAACACACACATACCCACAGGCAGATAGACACAATTAGATTTTTACATAATAGTATAGATTGTTTCTGGTTTGCGACATTTAAAATCAATTTTTTTTTTCATTTGAAATATATTTTTATGTACAGTAACTTATGCAAGCTGGAAAAAATTAGAGATGGCAGCATATTTATTTTATAATTACCTATAACTCATTATTAATATAGAAATAATTTCATTTCACTCTACTGACTATACGACTATTAATTTACATACGTTTTAATGCGAGTCTTGTTCAACCCTACGAGTTTGCTTAGTCCTAGTAACATTAACCATGTCCACTAAATACCTAGAACCATGTTCCCATTACAAAATATTAGAGACGAAACATATAAACGGTTCCTCAAGAGGTAAAATACCGCCTCTTTCTGGAGATTATGTTTGCCAACGAGATTATTCAGGCTAGAATATTGAATGCTGTTCACACATGACTGAATATTGCATGTATTGTTTCCTAAACGACCCACTAGAGCCGCTAGCGTAATACAAAGCATATTTATTTATCACCGTTTCCACAATCTATTAGCGTACACATTTCTTCTCACTAAACAGACAGACCAAAAAGCATTTTTAAAATCATTTTTAATGATGCTTGCTCGTTTGTTTTTCTGGAAGCTAATTCGTTGAGCTCACTTTGGGTCAACGTCAGCAACGATTTACTTGCTTGAGATACGGACAGTTATTTCTTTAAAAATGTGTAGAATTGATAGTTGTACTAAATTATTCAAAGTGGCGCTGTTAACGAACGTCTGTAATACCACCTTCCCGTCTCTCGGGAACGCTGCAACTCTGAGCTACGAGCAATTACAACGCAAAGTTATTTTCCCTTCAAAATACAAATTAGACTTTTGTTGTGACAAGTAAGTTATGACGGAGAGAGTCAAGGAGAAGTCAAGGGTGCGTCAAATGCAGTAAATTAGAGAGACAAACCCTTCACTGTTCTCTCTTATTGGACCAGTGTTTGCATGTTAGTGTCTTGCACTTGGAAGTACAAGTAAATTTGTATTGCCCTGAAGTGTCTTTGCGTAATAGTACAATCTTCTTTTCCCATCTTTCATTAATTATTTCTTTGTGCGTTATCAAAACATAAATGAAAAGAAAACCTTAAAAACTCTTATTTATAAAAACAAATTGATCCCTTTTAAAATTCATTACAAAGAGAAATCGTTTTAAAATTTATTTCACAAATTTGGCTTTTATATTGTCGCACACCGCAATGGGTCGGTTATACTAAAATTTTAACAATTTAGTACATCTTTGACAATGTACTACATCTTTAACAATATATAACATCTTTGACAATTTTCAACATTTTTTACAATGTATTACATATTTAACTATGTACAACCTCTTTGACAATATAATACATCTTTAACAAAGTACATTTTTTGACAATGTATTGCATCTGTACTACATCTGTAACAATGAACACCATTTTTGATAATGTACACCATCTTTGACAATTTACTACAAGTTAAAAAAAGTACTAGAACTTTGCCTTTAAACAGTGATTTTCGGAATTAATTTTTTTTCGGATCGTGGGCAAAAACACATGGCTGGTGAAGACAGACAAATATTTTATTTAAGTAATATTTGAATTTAATGGTCACTTTAAACTCTTTACAGCCTAGTATTTATACAGACATGTATAATGTGTATAAGGTTTTTAATGATTAAACAATTGATCTTATATAAGTAAATTACCCTATAAAATACAATTTGCAATTGTGTTTGAGCTTTCAAATTGTTACAAAGTTTTCAAAAATTAAAAAAAGTATACAATTTAAACACTTATAAACTAACTTTATTTGAAATAAAGTAAAAGAAAGACGGATCTGACTAGTGGTTAGCTGTTGGATCTTTTATCACTAGCATTGGACCACGTAACGATGATTTTTTCCATCTCAGGTATCGTAACATAATAGCCTATATATCAAAGCAGGTACTATCGCGGTTTCTACTAATTACTAGTTGCTAAGGATGTTAAAAGTATTTCGTTATGTTAGAAGCTACTCAGGTGGAGAAATACAGAACTGCTAAACAAAATCATTTCGATTATTTTGCTGTGACTAAATTTATAAAATACGTATTCAATGAATAATACTCATTTACTAACTATTGTGAATATAGTTAATTAGCAATTAATAACAATACTCCCTCTCTCTCTCTCTCTCTCTCTCTCTCTATATATATATATATATATATATATATATATATATATATATATATATATATATATATATATATATTAAATATGGTGTTATGTTTTCTTGTAATATAGTTAATAAATTTAAAATATTTCAAAGACAAGAATACGCTTAATAACATATATTATTCAAAGATTTTCGCCGATATAACAGTACCAGCATCTTCAGGAAAAATAATTATGTAAACAATTATGTAATTGGTTAATTAAGGGTTACATAATCATTTGTCCTGAAGATGCTGGTACTGTTTTATCGGCGAAAAGCTTTAAATAATATATGTATTAAAAGTATTCTTGTCTTTGAAATATTTTAAATTTATTAATTATTTCTATATATATAGGCCGCGAATTATTATTATTATTTGCCTACTATTATTTACTATTATTATTCTATTATTTGCCGCGAATACTGAAACCAACTGTAGGAAAGGGGAAGGTTTACCCTATGTGGTAAGGGGAGGGTTTCGTTCCACACAAACAATGTTAACATTTATTACAGCTATACTAATGCACACTAGAGTACAGTATTGTATATTTACGTACTATATAACTACATAGATATGTATTATATATAATATATATATATATATATATATATATATATATATATATATATATATATAATTTATTTACGTTTCCTTTTAATCCGAAAATACGAAAGTTCTATTAGGTATGCGCGCGCACACACACACACACACGAGTATTATTTATTGTTAAACACTACCTCCTAAATTTTTAAACGCCTAATTTTAGACAAATAATCTTTTAAACTCTGTTAGTTTGATGTAAAATAAAACCTGTTATATATTTTGTAGCGATTGTTTTCTTAGTTCTTTATATGGTATGGCGATATTTCTTCTTCCAGCTGTTGATTGAATTTTAAAGATAGATCAATTTCAGTAACGGCTACAGCTAACTGTTTCCCTAAACATACATTTCACCAACAGATTTTAATGTCAACTTCGGCGATATTAATTTTTTTTACGATTAATTCGTCTTTGTTATCAGAGATAGATACAGGTTCGGTAACGAGTGTTAGGCCCAGCAGTGTACAGAATAACGGATGTTTGGAGAGTAACCAGTTTCTTTATGATAAATAAGTACAGTACTATAAAAATTAAATAAGATGAGAACACATTACCCTAAACCATCCATAGTAGCTATACTGTCTTGTTTGTGTTTTTGTGTAATACGATACATATTAGCGGGATATCCTCTAACTTTGCCAACCACGAATACCGAACCCGCGAATAGGGAGAGACTACTGTATTAGTAATTGCTTTATCCAAATGAAATTTCCCATCGCGATTGTAGGTTTTATTTTTTACTTTAAAAAAACATCATTAGAGTTATGGTAGAGGCCTCCAATCAATGAGTTACTTCGATGTGCAAATTATTAGCTAACAGATCATAACTAGGTTTCATACAATACTCTAATGGCTTTATGTATAGTTTATGTCATCGGAAGCTGGCGCTTTCGCAACGGATAATAGTAAACTGAACATCGAACTTTGACACTGTTGCGACTAATAAAATAATTTAGAAGAACAGAAACTGCAGATTCTTAAATAAAATAATGTACTCGTTATTAATTACGAGGCGCATTATCCCACCTCATTAGTAGTACATAAATTAACATCACGGAAACAGAGAACGATTTTATGGCGACTACCACTGACCATTGACCTTGATGGACGTTCATGTCATAACATCGTTATTTAATATATTGTAAGAGACCAAACCAGTTGAACTGTAAATATTAACAGAATTACTTATTCGCCTGTGTCATTTTGTATGGCCGGTGACAGCTGTCACTTAAGAAATACCGTGCAATCCTTTAAAATACAAAGCACAAATAACTTGCTTATATTCACTGTCAGTGAATGTTCGGAGGTTACAGTTACCTCTTCGGTCAACATTGCATTACATTAATCACTGCAATACGCCACATTTCTATTGTATCACATTAGCTTAGAGTGAATTAAAGATTGTAGCGTCATCACCAACTTATTTATTTGTTTGGGACATCAAAGTCCTGGTTAGTCTACAGAAACTAGAAACTTTCAGGTATCTTGTAACGCACTGAGCCTACAACAAATAGAAATGTAAGAGATATTTTGAAAAGTACAAATACTGTATTACCCCCTAGGCCTGCTTTAGACAGTCCTCCGCAACTTAACACTCTTCAGGCGTCTTGCAACGTACACAGGCTTCAGCAACTAGTTATGACTCCGGCATGCTGCGACTTACTCAGCCTTTAGCAACTAGATCGCTTCCAGAGATTCGGCAACTCATACACACTTCAGCCGCCAAACACTACTTTTGCACCTTGCAACGAACACAGCCTTCAATAACTAAGCATAGTTCAGCCAAGCTGAGCCTTACACAACCTTTAGCAACTAGATCGCCTCCAGAGATTCGGCAACCCTTACAGTCTTCAGCAACTAAACAGTCTTCAGGCATCTTGCAACGTACACAGCCTTTAGCAACTAATTATAATTCAGGCGTACTACGACATACACATTCATCAGCAAATAGAAGTTCTACATTAGTTGTGAAACGTGCAAAATTATGCAATTTCAGAAGTAACTCATAAATAACCTTTACTTACAATTGTTTTGATTATTTAATTGTCTGGTGAGTTCTTTTCAGTTGAAAATATTACACGACTAATTAGACGTGTAAACATTTCATTTTGCATTCATTTTTTACGGCTAAATGAATACATTGCTAGCTGACGTATGACATAATCGTGTGATCATTCATACAGTCTATACGAATGTATTTTGATATGACATTTAACATTGTTGAGTAACCGTTTTTTTAGAATATATGAATAGGCTTGATTGGAGCTATCGATGTGTGATGTGAAAGTATCGGAAGGTAACATACGGCATTTTACCTTTTTTTGAATGTAGTTTTGTAAATGTTTATAGATACATTGAAGGTATATAATTGCCACAGAAATCAGTTCTCTTATATGATTTCCATAGTTGACAAAAGCACAAAATAAACGTAAACTATTTTCAGATCATTTATAGTTAAAACATTTTTTAATTAAAAATTTGCTTTAGAGAATAAATAAAAGTGAAATGTTTTGCCAGAGAGTCATGTGTATTGTAAAAGCTAAGCAATTGCTCAAGTTTAAATTCCTTAGGGAAGTCTGCCGTCAGTGCTTGCCTACGTGACTAAATCCTTTTCCCTTTTAGTGCCACTTTTAGTGTGAATAGCAGCTCGTTACCTTTATAGCGTCGACTGCAACCAAATACTGCAATCTGGAATCGTCTTGGATAAACTTTATTTTATCTCAACTTTGCACATTCACATTCACATATCCTTTAAAGTTTGCAGGTATTTTACTAGCTTTAAAGAAAGCTGTGCCAACACTTCGCCCAATAACTGATGGCATTAAAATGAAGGAAAACGTTTTTTATAGTAATATATAGATCGCTTTCAACGTGTATAGGTGGGTGACAAAACACACACACAAACAAACAAACAAAGGAACACACACACACACGCGCGGGCGCTCCCGTGCGTGTTTACGCTCCTATACACACACACACACACACACATCTGCACGCACGCTCCCGCTTACAAAAAAGATCTAGAGTATGAGAAAAATTCTGAATAATAATTAAAAAATATTATTTTTTATAAAATATACTTTAGTAAAGATTTCATATAAAATCGGAACAAAAAAAGATCAAACTTTGAGCTAGAATGGCAGAAACAGGTTTTCTTAATCTAGATTTACCTGTACAAAGACCGATTTTTATGATCAATCGTCTGCAAAAGTTATGCCAAATACAAGAAAACGAACTTAAAATTAAGTTATATTTATAATGTTTACATAAATGTCAAATTTATTTATGGGTAAAAATTAAATAAAATAAATTCAATTCAAGTGAATTTTTAAAAATTATTTACATTTAGTAAATTACAATAAACACAATTATTATTAAGGGGTAGTAGATATAAAGCAGGAATAATGTTGTGCATTCCTCTAGGACCCAAACTAATTTAGAGAATGTTCAAGTATTCTTTGGTTGTACAATCACCAAAAGCATTTCTAATGAATGAAGAAAGAGTGAATCGTTCATAAAATTATTCCGGAATTTTTTATATACGAGGTTAGAAGATTTCCCAGTTATAAACAAATGGAGAAAATTTTTAATAATCAAGATACAATTTCTACGTATTATATAATCGTAAATAGTTGAATTGGAATAAAATCAGCTAGTTAGATAACTTCTTAATATGATACAATAACAAACCGTATCATCAACGCACACACACACACACACACACACACACACACACACACACACACAAACAAACAAACAAACACACACACACACTCACTCACGTTCATACGCCACACACACATACACCCACGGATGCACACACTCGCGTTCGCGAGACACACACATAGACACACACGCGCGCGCGCACGCACACACACGCACACCCACAGACAGACAGACACACACACACTCACTCCCGTTCACGCCTGTCACACATACACAAACACGCACACACACAGATACTCACACACACATATACTCACACACACATTCACGCAAACACACACCTACACACACACTCATTCACTCGGGTTCTCGCACCCCACACATTCCACACGCACACTCACAGACACACACATTCACAAACAAACACACACACACACACACTCACTCACGTTCATACACCACACACATACACGCGCGCGCGCGCGCACACACACACACACACCCACAGACAGACAGACACACAAACACTCACTCCCGTTCGCGCCTGTCACACATACAGAAACACGCACACACACACACACAGATAGACACACACTCGCATACACACATTCACGCAAACACACACCTACACACACACTCATTCACTCAGGTTTTTGCACCCCACACATTCACACACGCACACTCACACACACACTCATACACTCACACATACGCGCGTACACACATACACACACACACACACACACACACACACACACACACTTACCCGCACACACACTTACCCGCACACACACACACGCACGCAAAATATATTTTTAACATATATCGTTTACAAATCTTTTACAGAATATCATACAGGTAAATGATAGTGTTTACAATATAGCGAAATATCTGCTTGGCCTGTACTACTGTACAGCCGATAAATCATATTTTGTACTTTATCAAGATATTAAATTCTCAGTTGACAGTTTCTTGGCTTGGATAACACGCTTTAAAAACCCTTGCTCCATAGAAGCGTAAATATCACGCGCATGTTTAATATATCAACATATTTCCTTTTGATTAACCAATCAGTGTTTAAATATTATTGTCATCAAATGTCTGTAGTTTTATGACGTGATTGATAAAAAGTAATTATGATACCATTCAGTTAAAATTGAATATATAAACGTATGCCTAAATTTTACTACATGACCTAAATACAGGGAGAGCGTCGTGTTTGTTAACAATGGGTACTCGAAAGTCATGTCACAATTCCTAACAGCCAAGAACGGGGAGTACCTAAGGCATATTTACGACATACACTAATAGTTAACTTAATGATAACGAAGTGATGAAGGTTGCAACAATAAGAACAAGTAGGTAGCGATGAGAAAATTTATTTAAAGTTGGTGGCATTTTGAGACGTATAGAGGTGGCTAGGAGAAGAAAGTGGAATATCGGCGATAAAGTCAACGAAATTCTGTCAGTAGTCCTTGATCCAAGATGGATAAGTACTATTAAATGATGCGAGTAGCGCTCTCTGATTTTACAGCTTCAGGTCCATGAAGTGATCGAGGTAGCATTGAAGCAATAGGCGTTAGGACAAAGAAGTGAAGCTGTTATTTCTTAAGTAGCAATGAGGACAAAGACTTGAAGTAGTAGATGCACTTTCTGAAGCGTCATCAATTAGAAGGAAATGGTATAGGTAACATACTTTAAAGAACCAACGACTAGGGCAATGAACTGTTTTAGGTAACACTCTCTGAATGAGCGGTGGGGACGACGAAGTGAAACAGATATCACTTAAGTAGTAATGATGACAAGAACTTTAGGTAGCAGATATCACTTTCTGAAACACCACCTATTAGAACAAAGCGGTGCAGGTAGCACATCATAAAAAAACATTGACTAAAGGAATGAACTGGAAGATAGCTATGTGGTAGTACAGCTTATAGAAACAACGAAAAAAATAAAAAACTAGCAGGAGCCCAATGTTTAGTCAATTTATTTTGATTTCTCTTTCCCTCAAAATAATTTATAAAAATAACTACTTTCGGTAACAAAAAATATACGGTAATGCGAGAAAGAAAATAAAAAACTAACCTGTTAAAGGCAAGTACTAAATATGTTGCAAACTGGAAGCAAGAAGTGGTACATTAGAGTGAATTTGTTTTCCTGGCATACCTTCTTGTCGCAATAAACAACCCCCTACGCAGGGGTTAATCAGCAAAGTAGAGCCGCACATTGTGGCGGTAGAAAGTTATCTACTGCTCTGTATGCCTTTGTCTAGTTTTGCAAAATTAATTTGAGAGAAGCCGGCCTGTTTATATTGCATGAGTGGTTTCATTTGTGGTTTGCAGACAGCTCCATCTAAAGGAATCCTTAATGACTAATCCACAAAGCTTTATACCTACACTAAGTAGATTGTTCCGCATGTCCTGAGTGCCGACTATCGCATCTTTTTGTTAATGTTCAGGACGTTTTAAGTATTTTTAAATTACGGAATCATTTCGGCGTATATAATATGAGAAATGTTTTCAGTGTTTTCTTAGCGTCGAAAAAAATTCAGTACAAATTTATGCCGTTGTCTTTGCCCCTAAAATTCCTCTAAAAAGTAACTCTTATCATGTAAAGTTAC
>JBAIZL010000004.1:130339731-130434731 GCA_036971475.1 Prosapia bicincta
TTTCTTTGTTGACTTAAGCAGGAATTGACATCAAAACCTTATCTTATATTACTTGTTTTGGACAAACCTTCAACTGTGTTAGAATCAGTGGTAAAACTAGTGATTCGAGAAATATAACTAAGTTAATATTATCAAATATTATTTTTACGCACTTTAAAATTTCAGTTCACTCATAACATTTTTTTTAAAAGTTGTAAATGATTTATAAATATCGCCTTGATTTAATCAAGGCTTTCCAAGAGTGTTTCGGATTTAGAAAGCTCAACGGGTGGTTTTGGCGGCAGACGTTAATAAATGAAGACAGCGGCATTTTTAATTTTATAAGAACTTACCCTCTAGGAAATTAATATTAATTTTTGATTGTTGGAACGATTGTATTAATGCGTTTGTTGGGCTGATGTTATTATTTTTTTTTTACTCTACGTAGAAAAGGTGAATGTACAATATTTTATCAGGATTTACCGAAAAGGAAATTTTTTAAAGTATAAAATATCGTTCACTTTAAATGTATAGAGAAAAATTATGAGCTAAGAATTCCTTCTAAAGAACACTGTCTTCGCCTTAAAAACTGATCAGTAGCAACTCCTTTTCAAAACAGTAGATAGTATATCATTTTCTTAGTCTTACTTAAACCCATCTACCCTCCTTTTTCCTTCTAAAAGAGTATACCCAGCTAACACCTCTTTATAACCTTGCTAAAGAAGCCCTCTACTCAAGGTAAGCGAGTTTGCCTACGCGATACTCCAATTCCGAGTATCAGGATTTAGCTTTTTTTACTTTTCTTACTCTCATTTAATTTTATATACCCTTCCTGGCCCTCTTTACAAAGGGGTTTACCTTACAGGCACCTACTCATGACCCTGATTAAGAGCAGGTCTACTTCATGTAAGCGACTCTTACCACGCGATCCTCTAAGTCTCTTCTATTCTCTGTATCAGGGAATCGCTATTTCCTGTTTTAGTTTTATTTAAATCCATCTACCCTTCCATTTCTTCCTACAAGAGCGTATACACAGATAACCACGATGAAGAACAAGTTTACTTTACATAAACGACTCCGTTCACGCTATACTCTAAGTATCTGCTATTCCTGTTATTAGGGGATCACTGTGTTTTTTCTAGCTTACTTAAATCCATCTACCTTTCCATTTCTTCCTACAAGAGCGTATACACAGATAACCACGATAAAGAACAAGTTTACTTTACATAAACGACTCCGTTCACGCTATACTCTAAGTATCTGCTATTCCTGTTATTAGGGGATCACTGTGTTTTTTCTAGCTTACTTAAACCCATCTACCTTTCCATTTCTTCCTACAAGAGCGTATACACAGATAACCACGATAAAGAACAAGTTTACTCTACATAAACGACTCCGTTGACGCTATCCTCTAAGTCTCTGTTATTCCTGGTATTAGGGGATCACTGTGTCCTTTTTCTAGCTTACTTAAATCCATTTACCCTTCCTTTTCTTCCTACAAGAGCGTATACACATTTAACCACGATAAAGAACAAGTTTACTTCACATAAACGACTCCGTTGACGCTATCCTCTAAGTCTCTGCTATTCCTGGTATTAGGGGATCACTGTGTTTTTTCTAGCTTACTTAAATCCATTTACCCTTCCATTTCTTCCTACAAGAGCGTATACACAGATAACCACGATAAAGAACAAGTTTACTCTACATAAACGACTCCGTTCACGCTATCCTCTAAGTCTCTACTATTCCTGGTATTAGGGGATCACTGTGTCCTTTTTCTAGCTTACTTAAATCCATTTATCCTTCCTTTTCTTCCTACAAGAGCGTATACACATTTAACCACGATAAAGAAAAAGTTTACTTCACATAAACGACTCCGTTCACGCTATCCTCTAAGTCTCTGTTATTCCTGGTATTAGGGGATCACTGTGTCCTTTTTCTAGCTTACTTAAATCCATTTACCCTTCCTTTTCTTCCTACAAGAGCGTATACACATTTAACCACGATAAAGAACAAGTTTACTTCACATAAACGACTCCGTTCACGCTATCCTCTAAGTCTCTGTTATTCCTAGTATTAGGGGATCACTGAGTCCTTTTTCTAGCTTACTTAAATCCATTTACCCTTCCTTTTCTTCCTACAAGAGCGTATACACATTTAACCACGATAAAGAACAAGTTTACTTCACATAAACGACTCCGTTGACGCTATCCTCTAAGTCTCTGCTATTCCTGGTATTAGGGGATCACTGTGTTTTTTCTAGCTTACTTAAATCCATTTACCCTTCCTTTTCTTCCTACAAGAGCGTATACACATTTAACCACGATAAAGAACAAGTTTACTTCACATAAACGACTCCGTTGACGCTATCCTCTAAGTCTCTGCTATTCCTGGTATTAGGGGATCACTGTGTCCTTTTTCTAGCTTACTTAAATCCATTTACCCTTCCTTTTCTTCCTACAAGAGCGTATACACAGATAACCACGATAAAGAACAAGTTTACTTCACATAAACGACTCCGTTCACGCTATCCTCTAAGTCTCTGCTATTCCTGGTATTAGGGGATCCCTGTGTCCTTTTTCTAGCTTACTTAAATCCCTTTACCCTTAAATTTACCCTTCCTTTTCTTCCTACAAAGGGCGTATACACGGATGAAGTCCCTTAAAACTACGATGAAAAACAGGTTTACTTCACATAAGCCACCCTGTACACGCTATCCTCCAAGTCTCTGCTATTCTTGGTATTAGGGGATCACTATGTCCTTTTTCTAGCTTACTTAAATCCCTTTACCCTTAAATTTACCCCTCCTTTTCTTCCTACAAAGAGCGTATACACGGATGAAGTCCCTTATAACTACGACGAAAAACAGATTTACTTCACATAAGCTATCCTGTACACGCTATTCTCTAAGTCCCTGCTATTTCTGGTATTAAGGGATCACTGTGTTCCTGTTTTTAGTCGTACTTAAATCCATCTTCCCTTCCTTTTCTTCCTACAAGAGATTGTATACCGAGCAGACAACTCTTTAAAATCTTGGTAAAGAACAAATCTACTTCGGGTAAGCCATCCTATCCACGTGATCCCCTAAGTCTACCTTATTTCCAGTATCAGTATACCGTTGCCCTTTTGTTTACTCTTACTTATTTTAATCTCTCCTTCATTATCCTTTTTACAGGGAAATATACTAGTGGCTGACTGCTCTGCACGACCCCACTAAAATAGGACTACTTCAGCTAAGCATTCATGTCTGATTTACGTGATGGCATGATCTCACTTTACCACCTACCATGTGAGGTTTATTCACAATCTTTTTCTATCATTCGTCTTTAAACTAAAAATAATTTGTAACTGATCAGCAGGTGACGATTTATTTTACAAACAGAAACAAAATTTCTTTTTATTTATCCCTCTCGTTAGTCTTAACGAATTATAAATAGATCATACATACTTCTACACAAAGAAACTAATTATCGTAAATCCAAAAGACACTATTACAAGTACCCTCTCTTACTGTGTCAGTGAAATGGATTCTGATTGCTCCTAAAGTCTGCTTCCCGTAACGGATAACAAGTTTATGCTAACGTAATTGCTAATATTCTACTAATGGCCTGGCTCGTGGCTTTCCTCTAGAGTGCAAACTTTCATCACCTAAGCTAAACTTGAGTCATTTCGCTGCATTATGCGAACTAAATTACGCCATTAGCGACGAGTAACGGGAATCAATTTTAGGATCGCTTGCAAAATAATCGTCCAATTAATGAAACATTGCCTATTCTGAGGATTAATAACATTCGGCGTTTGTTCGTCGTTCAAACATATCTAAGGCTGACAAAGGTTGTTATATTAAAAGCATCGAAACATTGCCCTCAAAGCAGAAGACGCTTACAGTCGAATCTCTATGTTTTCACCGACCTCAAGGACTGGATGGACTATTCAATACCATGTATTAATTAATTATAACTTTCCTAAATCTAAATTCCATGTTTGCATCTGGAAAATCTTTATTCTTATTGTAGAAGAGGATTATTTTATCAGATTTCAAAAGGGCAAGTGGTTAATGGTGTTATGGAATTAAAGATATTGTGAAGAAAGGAATTAAAGCGGTGAAGGGGGTATATGGGCTTGAGTGGTAATGGAATCCGGGCCAGGAGCCCTGCAAAATTGTAGTCTCTAGATAAGGGTAAAGATCTGTGTCTCTGAGAACTTATAGTCTGACATTTTTTGGTCCTAACTGAAGTGATTATGCAGGTACTTGTTTACAAAAACGGAGTTTTAATCGTCACGGAAGTTATTGTTAGCGATTCAGCAAAGAACTCTCCCCTGTTTTTGGGAGTAGTAAACAAACACAGTGGAGCCCTGTGGGGGATAATTAGATCTCTTCGCGCAGAGTAGCTTGCAGTTTGATGTCCAGACTGTGCCGACAAATATGTATCAGTCGAGGACGCGTTCCAGGATTCAGTGTTGCAGTCTTCCAGTAAGGTCTTGACAGTAATGTCCTCTCTAGCAGTCTCTTTATCTACGGCTCTCATATTGTGCCACAGTTGCCGTATTGTCTTGAATTCGAGCATAATACGATTGGATATAAATGATCGTCAGTGAGGCTAGGCAGAGGGGGATAAATTACTGATGATGGAGAAAGAAATAATCGTTTGGTCCAGGTTTCCAGGCTTACAACGGTTACTAGAGATCGAGCGACTAGTTGAGAGGATTAAAAGGTCCGGAATGAAATTTTAACTTCGATTCAAGATAGGACGGGTTAGGAATGAAGGATATCGTAATGGATATGACAAAAGGTTTTTAAGGGTATCAACTGTGAAAAGTGAGTACGGTTAGGGGGACATTTATTATATGACGGGGATTTCAAGAGCAGGGTTGTCGAGAGCTGGAATTAGGGGTGTATGTCAGGTCTGTAATGGAGATTGTAAGATGTGGAGAGACGTAATTTCTACGTTTTGCGCCAAGGCTGCTGTGACAAGACGGGTGATTGGAGTTCAGGTCTTCTGCTAGAAGACCTTCTCCGGGAACGAGAAGGAAATCCAGATTGCACGATGTCAGAGACGAGTTTGAATGATTATAAGCCGAATGAGTATTGACTTCGGTGTTGTCTATCAAAATAAAGACAACAGTGGCTTCAATCTTGGTATTTTATATGTAGGACTTGCTTCTTGTCTAAACGTCTATCTTCTCAAGTCCATTCCACTATCAGAGGTCTTTCTGTCGATACATTTACTACGATATCCAGGTGAGTCATGTCCCCCCCTCAAACATTACTAAACGTGCTTTCTGCTCTAACATCTACAAGCACGACTTCCATGTCCTTACATCACTTAAATAGCAGATGAGTTTCTTCCCTGCCTCTCTTCTCAAATCATGGTCTTCTTTCCCAGTGTACTTCACTACCAGACGATCTTTCTGCCTTACATTTAATACCATATCTAGATGTCATGTTTCTTCCTCACTCATTACCAAACCTGATTTCTTCCCATACATCTAAAACCGTGTGCACGCATACCTTCCCCTTATACCTAGAACTTTATCCATGCGAGACTTGTTTCTTCTTCACTTCAGTAGCAGGCAAACATCCTGCCTGTACTTCCACAATTCTGTATACGCGAGTTGTAGTTGTCATCTGCACCAGTACTAAACGTTCTTCCCCCTCATACATTCACAGTCTTACACACGCAAGTTGTAGTTGTCATCTGCACCAGTACTAAAACGTTCTTCCCGCTCAAACATTCACAGTCTTACACACGCAAGTTGTAGTTGTCATCTGCACCAGTACTAAAACGTTCTTCCCCCTCATACATTCACAGTCTTACACACGCAAGTTGTAGTTGTCATCTGCACCAGTACTAAAACGTTCTTCCCGCTCATACATTCACAGTCTTACACACGCGAGTTGAAGTTGTCACCTGCACCAGTACTAAACGTTCTTCCCGCTCATACATTCACAGTCTTACACACGCGAGTTGAAGTTGTCCTCTGCACCAGTACTAAACGTTCTTCTCGCTCATACATTCAGTGTTACACACGCAAGTTGTAGTTGTCATCTGCACCAGTACTAAACGTTCTTCCCGCTCATACATTCACAGCCTTACACACGCGAGTTGAAGTTGTCATCTGCATTAGTACTAAACGTTCTTCCCGCTCATACATTCACAGCCTTACACACGCGAGTTGAAGTTGTCACCTGCACCAGTACTAAACGTTCTTCCCGCTCATACATTCACAGCCTTACACACGCGAGTTGAAGTTGTCATCAGCACCAGTACTAAACGTTCTTCCCGCCCATACATTCACAGTCTTACACACGCGAGTTGAAGTTGTCCTCTGCACCAGTACTAAACGTTCTTCTCGCTCATACATTCAGTCTTACACACGAAAGTTGTAGTTGTCATCTGCACCAGTACTAAACGTTCTTCCCGCTCATACATTCACAGTCTTACACACGCGAGTTGAAGTTGTCACCTGCACCAGTACTAAACGTTCTTCCCGCTCATACATTCACAGTCTTACACACGCGAGTTGAAGTTGTCACCTGCACCAGTACTAAACGTTCTTCTCGCTCATACATTCAGTCTTACACACGCAAGTTGTAGTTGTCATCTGCACCAGTACTAAACGTTCTTCCCGCTCATACATTCACAGTCTTACACACGCGAGTTGAAGTTGTCACCTGCACCAGTACTAAACGTTCTTCCCGCTCATACATTCACAGCCTTACACACGCGAGTTGAAGTTGTCATCTGCACCAGTACTAAACGTTCTTCCCCCTCATACATTCACAGTCTTACACACGCAAGTTGTAGTTGTCATCTGCACCAGTACTAAAACGTTCTTCCCGCTCATACATTCACAGTCTTACACACGCAAGTTGTAGTTGTCATCTGCACCAGTACTAAAACGTTCTTCCCGCTCATACATTCACAGTCTTACACACGCAAGTTGTAGTTGTCATCTGCACCAGTACTAAAACGTTCTTCCCCCTCATACATTCACAGTCTTACACACGCAAGTTGTAGTTGTCATCTGCACCAGTACTAAAACGTTCTTCCCGCTCATACATTCACAGTCTTACACACGCGAGTTGAAGTTGTCACCTGCACCATTACTAAACGTTCTTCTCGCTCATACATTCAGTCTTACACACGCAAGTTGTAGTTGTCATCTGCACCAGTACTAAACGTTCTTCCCGCTCATACATTCACAGTCTTACACACGCGAGTTGAAGTTGTCACCTGCACCAGTACTAAACGTTCTTCCCGCTCATACATTCACAGTCTTACACACGCGAGTTGAAGTTGTCACCTGCACCAGTACTAAACGTTCTTCTCGCTCATACATTCAGTCTTACACACGCAAGTTGTAGTTGTCACCTGCACTAGTACTAAACGTTCTTCCCGCTCATACATTCACAGTCTTACACACGCGAGTTGAAGTTGTCACCTGCACCAGTACTAAACGTTCTTCCCGCTCATACATTCACAGCCTTACACACGCGAGTTGACGTTGTCCTCTGCACCAGTACTAAACGTTCTTCCCGCTCATACATTCACAGTCTTACACACGCGAGTTGAAGTTGTCACCTGCACCAGTACTAAACGTTCTTCCCGCTCATACATTCACAGCCTTACACACGCGAGTTGAAGTTGTCACCTGCACCAGTACTAAACGTTCTTCCCGCTCATGCATTCACAGCCTTACACACGCGAGTTGAAGTTGTCACCTGCACCAGTACTAAACGTTCTTCCCGCTCATACATTTACAGCCTTACACACGCGAGTTGAAGTTGTCATCTGCATTAGTACTAAACGTTCTTCTCGCTCTTACATTCACAGCCTTACACACGCGAGTTGAAGTTGTCACCTGCATTAGTACTAAACGTTCTTCCCGCTCATACATTCACAGCCTTACACACGCGAGTTGAAGGTGTCATCAGCACCAGTACTAAACGTTCTTCCCGCTCATACATTCACAGTCTTACACACGCGAGTTGTAGTTGTCATCTGCACCAGTACTAAACGTTCTTCCCGCTCATACATTCACAGCCTTACACACGCGAGTTGAAGTTGTCACCTGCACCAGTACTAAACGTTCTTCCCGCTCATACATTCACAGCCTTACACACGCGAGTTGAAGTTGTCACCTGCACCAGTACTAAACGTTCTTCCCGCTCATACATTCACAGCCTTACACACGCGAGTTAAAGTTGTCATCAGCACCAGTACTAAACGTTCTTCCCGCTCATACATTCACAGTCTTACACACGCGAGTTGTAGTTGTCATCTGCACCAGTACTAAACGTTCTTCCCGCTCATACATTCACAGTCTTACACACGCGAGTTGAAGTTGTCACCTGCACCAGTACTAAACGTTCTTCCCGCTCATACATTCACAGCCTTACACACGCGAGTTGAAGTTGTCATCTGCACCAGTACTAAACGTTTTTCCCGCTTATACATTCACAGCCTTACACACGCGAGTTGAAGTTGTCACCTGCACCAGTACTAAACGTTCTTCCCGCTCATACATTCACAGCCTTACACACGCGAGTTGAAGTTGTCATCTGCACCAGTACTAAACGTTCCTCCCGCTCATACATTCACAGTCTTACACACGCGAGTTGTAGTTGTCATCTGCACCAGTACTAAACGTTCTTCCCGCTCATACATTCACAGCCTTACACACGCGAGTTGAAGTTGTCACCTGCACCAGTACTAAACGTTCTTCCCGCTCATACATTCACAGCCTTACACTTGCAAGTTGAAGTTGTCATCTGCATTAGTACTAAACGTTCTTCCCGCTCATACATTCACAGTCTTACACACGTGAGTTGAAGTTGTCATCTGCACCAGTACTAAACGTTCTTCCTGCTCTTACATTCACAGCCTTACACACGCGAGTTGAAGTTGTCACCTGCACCAGTACTAAACGTTCTTCTCGCTCATACATTCACAGCCTTACAGACGCGAGTTGAAGTTGTCACCTGCACCAGTACTAAACGTTCTTCCCGCTCATACATTCACAGCCTTACACACGCGAGTTGAAGCTCTCATCCTGCTAAACTTCATTACTTTCATTTACAACTTCATTTTCAACTTTATTACTAAACATACATCCTGTTCTTAGATCTTTAACCACTTACACCTAAGTCAGGTTTCTATATCACCTCACTACAAACGAGCTTCCTTTTCATACGTTAACTACCCTGAACACGAACGGGCTCAAGTTCCTCCCTCTCCGAAATATCAAACAATTTTCTTACCTTACCATCTATCTTCGTAAGTTACGGTTCTCATCCACTTTCCTACCAAACAATCTTCCTGTATAAAAGCCTCTATTTCAAGCCGTTGCCCTCTCTCGTGTTCAGTATCTACCAAACTTACTTTTCATTAGTCTACAATACTTTACGATGCTTGTTCGTCCTTTACTTTCAGTATCAGATGAGCTCCCTCCCATAACTTACATAAACAGCCCGATAAATGGAGGTCAATATTGTTACTCAGTTTTAGTATCAGGGAAAGTTTTTATTTTACTATGCTTGTTTGTCCTTTACTTTCAGTATCAAATGAGCTTCCTCCCATACATAAACAACCCGATAAGTGGAGGTCAATATTGTTACTCAGTTTTAGGATCAGGGAAAGTTTTTATTTTACTATGCTTGTTTGTCCTTTACTTTCAGTATCAAATGAGCTTCCTCCCATACATAAACAACCCGATAAGTGGAGGTCAATGTCCTTACTCAGTTTTAGTACCAGGCAAAGTTTCTGCTTTATGAGTCTTGTTTGTCCTTTACTTTCAGTATCAAATGAGCTTCCTCCCCTACATAAACAACCCGATAAGTGGAGGTCTATGTCCTTACTCAGTTTTAGTACCAGGCAAAGTTTCTGCTTTATGAGTCTTGTTTGTCCTTTACTTTCAGTATCAAATGAGCTCCCTCCCATACATAAACAACCCGATAAATAGAGGTCAATATTGTTACTCAGTTTTAGTAACAGGGAAAGTTTTTATTTTACTATGCTTGTTTGTCCTTTACTTTCAGTATCAAATGAGCTTCCTCCCATACATAAACAACCCGATAAGTGGAGGTCAATGTCCTTACTCAGTTTTAGTACCAGGCAAAGTTTCTGCTTTATGAGTCTTGTTTGTCCTTTACTTTCAGTATCAAATGAGCTTCCTCCCCTACATAAACAACCCGATAAGTGGAGGTCAATGTCCTTACTCAGTTTTAGTACCAGGCAAAGTTTCTGCTTTATAAGTCTTGTTTGTCCTTTACTTTCAGTATCAGATGAGCTCCCTCCCCTACATAAACAACCCGATAAATAGAGGTCAATATTGTTACTCCGTTTTAGTATCAGGGAAAGGTTTTACTTTACGAGTTTTTTTGTCCTTTACTTTCAGTATCAGATGAGTTTCCTTCCCTAAATAAACAACCCGATAAATGGAGGTCAATATTGTTACTCAGTTTTAGTACCAGGCAAAGTTTCTGCTTTATGAGTCTTGTTTGTCCTTTACTTTCAGTATCAGATGAGTTTCCTTCCCTAAATAAACAACCCGATAAATGGAGGTCAATATTGTTACTCAGTTTTAGTACCAGGCAAAGTTTCTGCTTTATGAGTCTTGTTTGTCCTTTACTTTCAGTATCAGATGAGCTTCCTCCCCTACATAAAGAACCCGATAAATGGAGGTCAATATTGTTACTCAGTTTTAGTACCAGGCAAAGTTTCTGCTTTATAAGTCTTGTTTGTCCTTTACTTTCAGTATCAGATGAGCTTCCTCCCCTACATAAACAACCCGATAAATGGACGTCAATGTGCTTACTCAGTTTTAGTACCAGGCAAAGTTTCTCCTTTATCAGTCTTGTTTGTTCTTTACTTTCAGTATCAGATGAGCTTCCTTCCATATATAAACAACCCGATAAGTGGAGGTCAATGTTCTCACTCAGTTTTAGTACCAGGCAAAGTTTCTGCTTTACGAGTCTTGTTTGTCCTTTACGTTCAGTATCAGATGAGCTTCCTCCCCTACATAAACAACCCGATAAATGGAGGTCAATATTGTTACTCAGTTTTAGTACCAGGCAAAGTTTCTGTTAACGAGTTTCGTTTGTCCTTTACTTTCAGTATCAGATGAGCTTCCTCCCATACATAAACAACCCGATAAATAGAGGTCAATATTGTTACTCAGTTTTAGTACCAGGCAAAGTTTCTGTTAACGAGTTTCGTTTGTCCTTTACTTTCAGTATCAGATGAGCTTCCTCCCCTACATAAGCAACCCGATAAGTGGACGTCAATGTTCTTACTCAGTTTTAGTACCAGGCAAAGTTTCTGCTTTATGAGTCTAGTTTGTTCTTTACTCTCAGTATCAGATGAGCTTCCTTCCATATATAAACAACCCGATAAGTGGAGGTCAATGTTCTCACTCAGTTTTAGTACCAGGCAAAGTTTCTGCTTTATGAGTCTTGTTTGTTCTTTACTTTCAGTATCAGATGAGCTTCCTTCCATATATAAACAACCCGATAAGTGGAGGTCAATGTTCTCACTCAGTTTTAGTACCAGGCAAAGTTTCTGCTTTACGAGTTTTGTTTGTCCTTTACTTTCAGTATCAGATGAGCTTCCTTCCATATATAAACAACCCGATTTGTGGAGGTCAATATTCTTACTCAATTTTAGTACCAGGCAAAGTTTCTGCTCATTCGTGATACCCTGCACAAGTGGAACTGTTCTTCTTTACTATTACCAAGTGATCTTCCTGGTCATATATCCACATGAAGCTCTTTCGATCCAAATTACTATCTACGAGAGGCGGAGTAATATTTTGTTGTATTAAAAATATTTGTCAATAAAATATTATATAAGTTATTCATATTATAAATTAAACAAAAAGTAACTTATGTTAGGGTACGATTTACATGTATACGGAGAAATAATTTAATTTTTAGACAATCTATTTTGATTAAATAATTTCCATTATTTTTTTAATTTTAAAGTAAACAAACATATTAAATAATTTAATACTTTTTTAAAATACTTTTTTCTTATCTTCTTCGTGTTATGTTGATTTACGTACATCCTATAGTTGTAAATGAGTAGATTAATAAATTGGCATCCCCGTAAAGACTTCCAGTAGCTCGAAGAATTTAAACTATTGCAAATTTTCGGGAAGGATTCGCAGCGACCGAAATATTAAGAGAACAGAAAGTCGAATTTTCTAAGCTCCATTTTGATGGTTGCAATCACAGCTAGAAGAATTCCACTTGTGATGGTTATAGCCCATTCTGAAGGGATCCTTTCCCTCTCAGATTGTCTTTTAAAGTCAATACACTGGAGAAGAGTTGTTTTATTTGGTATTGTATTGCTGAGTTTATATTTAATTGTAATAAAATAGATAAATATGAAAATAATATATCATCAAATCGGTGCAATAGTTTTTCCTATTTAACCGTTTATGAGAGAACGTTTCACTAAATTGGATTTGACCTCAATATCGGGGTTGGTTTAATGCGATAATCCTGCCTTCCTCTCTGCGGCATTTACTGAAGCGTTTTAAGGAGCGGACGCACAAGAACACGCTCGGTTAATATTCCAACCTCATTGTACATGATGGCATAATAACTATTTTTTAAATTTTTTTAGCTAAATGTTAGTTTAAATCTAATTACAAAATGTTGTGCCTAAAGAGAAGATTAGCATTTGTCAGCATTTTCTTATATTCAGCGAAGAGAATAACAGCTTATACAAATCTCTTGCTCTTTTTTAAAATATGCATTGAATAATTTTTTCTAACAAGTCTAACGTTTTTGAATATGCATTGAAATTTAATGTGTCATCTGTGTCACCTGCTTTCAGTTTAGGATTTTCAAAACTTTTGTTACCATCTGCTACTGACATGTTCAGGTTCATGATTATAGGTTTTATATGTCTGTTGCCACGATACGGTAGACAATGGTTCCAGGTTTTAGAGGTCTGTAGTCATTGCTGGTATGCCATGCTTCCAGGATGTAGATGTCGGTCGTCACGATACGGTAGACCATGGTTCTAGGTTTTAGAGGTATGTAGCCATTGCAGGTATGCCATGCTTCCAGGATGTCTGTTGCCACGATACGGTAGACAATGGTTCCAGGTTTTAATGGTCTGTAGTCATTGCAGGTATGCCATGCTTTCAGGATGTAGATGTCGGTCGTCACGATACGGTAGACCATGGTTCTAGGTTTTAGATGTCTGTCGTCATGCCAGGTAAGCTTTGCTTCCAGAATATAGAGGTCTGTCGTCACGATACGGTAGACCATGAATCCAGGTTTTAATGGTCTGTAGTCATTGCAGGTAGGGCATGCTTCCAGGATGTAAATGTCTGTTAAGACACATGGTAGACTATGCTCCAATGATTAGACTTCTGTCGTCACAGCCTAGTGGACCATGCTTCGAAGGTCAGACATCACTGCAGGCTGCACTATTCAAGCTCTTGGATGTCAGTCGTCACTACACGGTAGACTATGCATCCAGGGTCAGTCGTGACTGCATAGTGAACCATGTTTTCAGGTTTTATATGGCAGTCGTCACTGCATGGTGGACTAAGCTAAGTTTTGTATGTCACTGAGTGGTGAATTATACTACGTTTTGGATGTCTCTCGTCACTGCATGGTCGACTATGCTAGGTTTTGCATGTCACTGAACTATACTAAGTTTTAGATGTCAGTCGTTACTGTATGGTGGACTATGCTAGGGCTTGCATTTCACTGAGTGGTGAACTATAGGACTAATTTTGGATGTCAGTCGTCACTGCAAGGTGCACTAGCCTCCAGGCTTTAGATATTATTCGCCACAACAATGTAGATTATGCTTCTAGGTCAAGTCAAGTCTGATATTTTATCAAGCTGTAGTTTCACTCGAGACCTCAAATCTTCAGATGTCTCCTCATTTGTACACACGTTCCATTCTTTCTTATACACTTGTTCCATTCTTACACCCACTCACTTTCTTTATTGATTATTATTTCACGGAACCACTGATGTAAAACAGCCTACACACCATTATTTTGTATCTAATAAAGTCTTTAGTGTGTACGTGGATGTTCGACTCAACTACGTTCAACATATGCTTGTTTTAGACTTATTTACCTTGAGATAGTGCATATGTACAGCAAGTAATGTTAAAATATATGTTTTAAAGTTTTAATATATATTATATACATTTTACGACTTTCAAATACATTAGTAAAGGCCTAGTGAAATCTTGATACATCTTTTAACTTGTTTTTGAAGCAAGCACATTTTGAAAAACTATTTCTCAAAAAATTAGATATCATTTTATTATTATCTAAATGAAATATAAATATAAATTACTAACTTTCTGATAGAGGAATATTTCTAAGTACAGTACTATATATGTACAACGCTTACTTTAAAGAGATGGATACATGAGTAACAAGCCCAAGTTCACCTCGTTGTATATATAACTTCCTGTATACTGTGGAATGTAACCTTCTAGTAATGTGGTATTTTAGTAATAAATGTTTCATGTTTTATCTAATTCATCATGTGTTGATTATATTTGTTTTAATGCAGTGCCTTGTCTGAAGCTAAATAAAAATTAATCCTTACCAGCAGTTGTGACGTGTGTAAATATTCACCTCAAGCCTCCCCTTCACGCCCGAACACGCGTTGGTTGCAGACTGCAAAATTACTTATAAAGTATTCATAAACAGCAAAATATAAAACAGACTCGCTCCGTGAAAACAATAAATCCTTTGAAATGGAAATTTACGGCTCAACTCCATCCAGTTGCCGACGCGTCCATTTAGTAAAAGCGTCTGAGTGGAGTAATTGTGACAAAAAGGAAAAGTTGTGAAGATGTCGCCACTAGTTTTCTGCAAAAGTGATTTATTGCAGCCACTAATTTTTATTGCTCATCTTGGCTCAGTATTATTCCAATTTTGGAAGAGGTATCGGCGTAAAATTCATAGATACAAACTGCTTTCTTCCATGACCACACACTCTAAGAAACTGAAATCTGTATATAATAACAGTAACATGGTATGTGTTTGTCGAAGTGATGGCTTATACAAATTATATTTAAAGTACAATAAATTCCAAATGTCTTCCCCAAGGTGCTATAAATATCGTAAGAAGAGGCAGGGTCCGGTGAGCAAGAAAATGTCTCAAAAAAAAGCCAACCCTGCAAAGGGTTTTTGTTACAGGTGTGTACCAATACAAAGAATAAACCACTATTTGGAGAAAAATTGAGGTGAATTTGTATTAAATAAATAATAACACTCAACAGGCTTTGTTTTATAATCATCGAATATTTATTGCTCAACACAGAGTTTTAAAAAAATTTAATAGCTAGTCTGGAAACGTATCCAATCTTTGCTCTACTTTCAGTTAAACCTCTCCAGATTCTATCTGACAACAGCTCAATGCAATCCATTTTAACTGGCATAACTAACCCCTAGAGGTCCTGGTTTAATAACAGCTCATGAAAACAGCTAAGCCTCTCGATATCCTGGACTGGAAATAGCTCAATAACCTCCAATCTAGGTGGCAACAGCTAAACCCATCCAGATCGTATCTAGTAACAGCTTAATCCCCTCCATTTTAACTGGCATAATCTAAACCCCTAGAGGTCCTGGTTTAATAAATGCTCATGAAAACAGCTAAATCTCTCGATATCCTGGCCTGGAAACAGCTCAATAACCTTTGATCTACGTAGCAACAGCTAAACCCCTGCACATATTGTTTGACAACATTACTCACAGCCTACCTTATCGACAACAAATCCTTTATTTTCTACTTGACAACTTCAGTTTCAATATCCACAACTGTCTACTTGTTGTTATAAAAATAACTAGAAATTTAGATAGACCCAAGAATAACTTTCAGTGTTTTATGCTGTCTTTTTCGCATGTACACTCTTTTGGGTAATCTAAGTTAATTTTTGTCACATTTTTAAAACATTTAAAATGTTAGTTTTCGTTTATTAAAATCTATAACTGTTAGTTATACACTTATAAACCTTTTTATAAAGGATAAAACCTGAATAGCTTTCAATGGTATTCGAAATCAATTAAATATTAAAATAAAAAATCGGCTACGAATTAAAAATAGTAATGAAACCGTTACACGGTTTGAATTTGCAAGACATGGTGGGTGAGGAGATAACGTGACTCCACACTCCGAACCGTATTATTATACAGTAAGATATATTCTACCGTTTGCTATTAATCTTTAAACCGTTGCTAACTTTTAATTTTCAGGTATTTTTTTATTTTATTTGAAATGGCATTTTGCTTCACCAGTTGGGTTACTTCAATATTACAACGGGCCTACATTCGGTAATCTTGTAATTCTGTAGGAATGTATAGGTAAACTTTTATAAGCTGGCACTTGGGAGCTGCAGACCTTGGCGAGAGGTCGAGGACGCCGTAGAGGTGCTCATAGGTCATTTTCACAAACATCAACCCTTGGACTTCCAGTAACTCATAGGGTTAACTTTTTTTTGTTACCTAATAATACTTCTTAATGGATATTAAAAATAACAGCAAATGAAAATACGGCGTTTACGGAAGCGTGCTAATAGGATTGTCTAAGGGTTAGCACGTGTAGGTCACGATTTATGGGCGTGATGAGGGATGACGTCAGTGCCTGACGTTTTATAGATGACGAATACACAATTTCTACCCGAGTGCGAGCTTATAGAATTAGCGAAAGGGGAACCCTTAGCAATATTCATTTCTTTATATTTGTTCATACTCTCCTTATATTAAAACGATTTGTTAACCGGGACTCTAAAGAGACCTATTAATTAAGTTTGTAAAATTAGGACTACAATTTACAAGGCCAAACTGGCAGTATTATTACTTTAGTATACCATAAATTCCCCAAAACGGTTATCAGTTTCAAGACGCAAGAGCACTCATAAAAACTAGAGAAACAACTTGGTACCGTTAAGAGAAAGTTAGTTGCAAAAAGACGTTAAATATAAAAATATACGTTAAAAAGTTAAATTAAGAAATGTATTTGGTCTAAACTAGGAGAGAAGGGATAAGAGGTTCAAAAAATAGTTGTGAGGAAAAACGTCAGTTGAAAAAAGACGTTAAATATAAAAATATACGTTAAAAAGTTAAATTAAGAAATGTGATTGGTCTAAATTAGGAAAGAAGGGATAAGAGGTTCAAAAAATAGTTGTGAGGAAAAACGTCAGTTGAAAAAAGACGTTAAATATAAAAATATACGTTAAAAAGTTAAATTAAGAAATGTGATTGGTCTAAATTAGGAAAGAAGGGATAAGAGGTTCAAAAAATAGTTGTGAGGAAAAACGTCAGTTGAAAAAAGACGTTAAATATAAAAATATACGTTAAAAAGTTAAATTAAGAAATGTATTTGGTCTAAACTAGGAGAGAAGGGATAAGAGGTTCAAAAAATAGTTGTGAGGAAAAACGTCAGTTGAAAAAAGACGTTAAATATAAAAATATACGTTAAAAAGTTAAATTAAGAAATGTGATTGGTCTAAATTAGGAAAGAAGGGATAATAGGTTCAAAAAATAGTTGTGAGGAAAAACGTCAGTTGAAAAAAGACGTTAAATATAAAAATATACGTTAAAAAGTTAAATTAAGAAATGTGATTGGTCTAAATTAGGAAAGAAGGGATAAGAGGTTCCAAAAATAGTTGTGAGGAAAAACGTCAGTTGAAAAAAGACGTTAAATATAAAAATATACGTTAAAAAGTTAAATTAAGAAATTTGATTGGTCTAAATTAGAAAAGAAGGGATAATAGGTTCAAAAAATAGTTGTGAGGAAAAACGTCAGTTGAAAAAAGACGTTAAATATAAAAATATACGTTAAAAAGTTAAATTAAGAAATGTGATTGGTCTAAATTAGGAAAGAAGGGATAAGAGGTTCAAAAAATAGTTGTGAGGAAAAACGTCAGTTGAAAAAAGACGTTAAATATAAAAATATACGTTAAAAAGTTAAATTAAGAAATGTGATTGGTCTAAATTAGGAAAGAAGGGATAAGAGGTTCAAAAAATAGTTGTGAGGAAAAAAGTCAGTTGAAAAAAGACGTTAAATATAAAAATATACGTTAAAAAGTTAAATTAAGAAATGTGATTGGTCTAAATTAGGAAAGAAGGGATAATAGGTTCAAAAAATAGTTGTGAGGAAAAAAGTCAGTTGAAAAAAGACGTTAAATATAAAAATATACGTTAAAAAGTTAAATTAAGAAATGTGATTGGTCTAAATTAGGAAAGAAGGGATAAGAGGTTCAAAAAATAGTTGTGAGGAAAAACGTCAGTTGAAAAAAGACGTTAAATATAAAAATATACGTTAAAAAGTTAAATTAAGAAATGTGATTGGTCTAAATTAGGAAAGAAGGGATAATAGGTTCAAAAAATAGTTGTGAGGAAAAACGTCAGTTGAAAAAAGACGTTAAATATAAAAATATACGTTAAAAAGTTAAATTAAGAAATGTGATTGGTCTAAATTAGGAAAGAAGGGATAAGAGGTTCAAAAAATAGTTGTGAGGAAAAACGTCAGTTGAAAAAAGACGTTAAATATAAAAATATACGTTAAAAAGTTAAATTAAGAAATGTATTTGGTCTAAACTAGGAGAGAAGGGATAAGAGGTTCAAAAAATAGTTGTGAGGAAAAACGTCAGTTGAAAAAAGACGTTAAATATAAAAATATACGTTAAAAAGTTAAATTAAGAAATGTGATTGGTCTAAATTAGGAAAGAAGGGATAATAGGTTCAAAAAATAGTTGTGAGGAAAAACGTCAGTTGAAAAAAGACGTTAAATATAAAAATATACGGTAAAAAGTTAAATTAAGAAATGTGATTGGTCTAAATTAGGAAAGAAGGGATAAGAGGTTCCAAAAATAGTTGTGAGGAAAAACGTCAGTTGAAAAAAGACGTTAAATATAAAAATATACGTTAAAAAGTTAAATTAAGAAATTTGATTGGTCTAAATTAGGAAAGAAGGGATAATAGGTTCAAAAAATAGTTGTGAGGAAAAACGTCAGTTGAAAAAAGACGTTAAATATAAAAATATACGTTAAAAAGTTAAATTAAGAAATGTGATTGGTCTAAATTAGGAAAGAAGGGATAAGAGGTTCAAAAAATAGTTGTGAGGAAAAACGTCAGTTGAAAAAAGACGTTAAATATAAAAATATACGTTAAAAAGTTAAATTAAGAAATGTGATTGGTCTAAATTAGGAAAGAAGGGATAAGAGGTTCAAAAAATAGTTGTGAGGAAAAAAGTCAGTTGAAAAAAGACGTTAAATATAAAAATATACGTTAAAAAGTTAAATTAAGAAATGTGATTGGTCTAAATTAGGAAAGAAGGGATAATAGGTTCAAAAAATAGTTGTGAGGAAAAAAGTCAGTTGAAAAAAGACGTTAAATATAAAAATATACGTTAAAAAGTTAAATTAAGAAATGTGATTGGTCTAAATTAGGAAAGAAGGGATAAGAGGTTCAAAAAATAGTTGTGAGGAAAAACGTCAGTTGAAAAAAGACGTTAAATATAAAAATATACGTTAAAAAGTTAAATTAAGAAATGTGATTGGTCTAAATTAGGAAAGAAGGGATAAGAGGTTCAAAAAATAGTTGTGAGGAAAAACGTCAGTTGAAAAAAGACGTTAAATATAAAAATATACGTTAAAAAGTTAAATTAAGAAATGTGATTGGTCTAAATTAGGAAAGAAGGGATAAGAGGTTCAAAAAATAGTTGTGAGGAAAATCGAAAAGCGGAGGTCATCCTGGAACGTTTGATGAGTGTAGACGTCGGTCAAGCTACCTCCAGTTCGTGTAATTATATTAAGTAAATAGTCGAAAGCAGTGAATAGTAGGTAAATTGTCGAAAGTAGCAACCTACGCGTTGATAGTAAAGTTAGTGAATATTATGTACATCGTTTGAAGTTGATTGTGATTTTAGTGCACGAACGGAATTTCAGGACCACAAGCTACGAACAAAAAAAATATTCTCGATATCTTTGAACATTAAACTTTTTTTGTTGATCTGCCAATCACATAAATGTTATTTATTAAACCATAAAGGCAATATTCATTAAATCGGAGCTATAAAATAATATTAACCTAAGTTTGTGCAATTGCAACCCGATCCTTATACAGCGACCCTGAGATCAAAAAAAAATTATATGAAATCAGTTAAGTTTAAAAAAAAGAAAAAAGGTTGAGTCTCTTGCAGATTAATATAATTGAGCAAACCAAATTTAAATTAATGTAGGATATTCTCATTTAAATAATAGGTCTATTGTAATTTTGATAATATTTAATTAAGTTATCTTAACCTGTGAATTGTGTGTTATTTCAGTGTAGCCCAGAGATTAGTATTATAAATCATAATTTTATTCTTATCAGAGATAAGTAGTGCAAAAAATCGAGTCCTACTAACTAAAATAATCATTGAATAAATAAAAATGTTGCACAAATTTTCAACAAGAAAATACAATATTTTGTTTCTTAATAAAAAAATAAAAATAGTTTGTTAATAAAATGTTTTTTTGTTTATCCACTCAAGTTCAAATACATTTTTTAACTTGAAGGGGATGACACAATACAGTTATTTTTAAAATAATAATTCATCGATTTAATTTAATGAATTAGTATTAGTTTTATTTGGAACAAAAAAATTTCACAAAAGGTTGAAATTATGCAATTTAGTTATTTCGTCCCTTTTGGCTTAAAATAAATGATAACATGATTTTATAAAACAGCTGATTTTATCTTATAGGAAATGTAGTAGAACACATAGGGTATGTTACTTTATTTATATTAATTGTTATTATTTAATAAAAAGTAACGAATGAAACTTTTTTTAATTGACTTTAAAAAATGTTTGTTTATATTAATTGTTTTAACAAATAATTCGTCTTAAGACAATTTTAAAAAAAAGTAATTATATTTAAAATATTTGAATCTTGGCGGGAACACGCGGATAAGAGTGTAGCCTATATCGACAGGAAACGAAAAATAACCATTCGTAATTAGAGATGAAAAATTTTAACAATTTAATATATATTTTTTTAATATTAAAAAACCTCCTAAATAATAAGTTTTAAACCTGATTAATAGGTTCAAACTTTAATATATTAGTATTAATACAATATTATGAATATAACTGTGTAAACTGCTAATGCTACAATACTACTAAACTATTGACGTTCTAAAAATATTTTGCTTATACTATACTGAGAACGGCTCGTCGCATCCTCCATTTACGCACAGGATTCTACAAATTCAAGGGGTTTTCCTATAAGATATACATACTTACTATACGAATTCTAGCGCTACAAGCAAAGAATTACTTCCGCTTCCTCAAAGTACCGCCTGATGCAACCGCTTCTCTCACGAAGTACGTCACAGCTCCGATGCTAAACTCCTGATACCTAACATCTTAATAAATTTACAACCGTATAATTAACCTCTGTTTAATTTGGTTCTCTTCATACACAGATTTCAAATGTTTCAGACCTTTAAGTGAATACAAATCTATTAAAAATTTAGGAATATATATTCACATTCCTTGTTCCACTTTACACAAGACAGTAGCCATCTATACCGATAACAAAAGTAGGTAAGTAAATACCTACAATTTCTCCTGTAGGTGATAAGAACAGATTTGAATTATTCCTGATAAAGCTATAAGCATTTCCTATTTTTGCAAATGAAAAATATTTAAATTTTATTTTAGTTCCGAGAGTAAGTATATATGTGAAATTTATAAAAGTTAAACGTTTGCGCCACCTCTACAAGTACACACAACCATTGCTGTGACCTTGTCAGCAGGATAACATTAATTACGTAAGCCTTTTGGCGAGCGTTTAATCTCGTTAAATAATTAAAGCACGAGTAAAGCAAATTTTATTCAACATGCAATTAGCGTGCGACTATTTTGTGACGCTTTCATGGATCTGATGCTATGCATTGAGTAGGATGCAACAAAGTGTTTCTGCAGAATGCGTTAAGTATGTTTTGTCCTTTTAGAAGTTCATTAATGGAAATTTATTCTACTGAAGAAAGCTAAGTCGTTAAATTTCTTTTAAAACAAAAAAAAAACTTTCTATTATCTTGAGTTGGAAACATCGCTCAACTAAAGGCTCCATTATATGAGCAAAACCCCAACAAAGGTTTTAATGGAATTTTATTGATTCTAATTTAAAAAGGATTATCTACTTGAAAAATTGAACCAAGACATTTATACAAAAACGAATTGTAAAAATTTATGTATTTAAATTAAAAACTAGATATCATTCTCATAGAAAGTATCAAACGGTTATTTTAATTTTCTACCTTAATTTGAAATATAATGTTTTACTTTATAAATAAATTATGCTTGTAGTTCAGTAAAGTGCATCCCTCGTTTTGGAATAAATTATGTATTTTCGTATTAAAGGGTTTAACAGATGAGCACATTCCTAAGGAGGGTAGATATAACAAACGTCCAGAGACGACTTCTCTTTGTACTGAAGAAGGTACATCCCTACAAAAGGGTTAATCAGACGAGCACGTTCCTGAGTGGGATAAATTAAACAAGCTTCGAGATAGCAATTCTCTTTGCATTGAAAAAGGTACTTCCCTGTAAAAGAGAGTAGTCACACGAACACACTCCTGGGTAGGATAAATATAACAAGCTTCGAGAGAGCAATTCTCTTTGCATTGAAGAAGGTACTCAAACACAACAGGGTCTAGTCGGACGAGCACATACACGAGTAGGATAAATTTAACAATCGTCAAGAGGGCTATTCTCCTTCCATTAAAGAAGGTACTTCACCACAACAGGGTCTAGTCGGACGAACACATTCCTGAGTAGGATAAATATAACAAGCGTCAAGAGAGCAATTCTCTTTGCATTGAAGAAGGTACTTCACCATAACAGGGTCTAGTCGGAAGAGCACATTCATGAGTAGGATAAATATAACAAGCGTCAAGAGAGCAATTCTCTTTGCATTGAAGAAGGTACTTCACCATAACAGGGTCTAGTCGGACGAACACATTCCTGAGTAGGATAAGTATAACAAGCTTGGAGAGAGCAATTCTCTTTGCATTGAAGAAGGTACTTCGCTACAACAGGGTCTAGTCGAACGAGCACATTCATGAGTAGGATAAATATAACAAGCGTCAAGAGAGCAATTCTCTTTGCATTGAAGAAGGTACTTCACCATAACAGGGTCTAGTCGGACGAACACATTCCTGAGTAGGATAAATATAACAAGCTTGGAGAGAGCAATTCTCTTTGCATTGAAGAAGGTACTTCACCATAACAGGGTCTAGTCGGACGAGCACATTCATGAGTAGGATAAATATAACAAGCGTCAAGAGAGCAATTCTCTTTGCATTGAAGAAGGTACTTCACCATAACAGGGTCTAGTCGGACGAACACATTCCTGAGTAGGATAAATATAACAAACTTGGAGATAGCAATTCTCTTTCCATTGAAGAAGGTACTCAACCACAACAGGGTCTAGTCGGACGAGCACATTCACGAGTAGGATAAATTTAACAATCGTCAAGAGGGCTATTCTCCTTCCATTAAAGAAGGTACTTCACCACAACAGGGTCTAGTCGGACGAACACATTCCTGAGTAGGATAAATATAACAAGCGTCAAGAGAGCAATTCTCTTTGCGTTGAAGAAGGTACTTCACCATAACAGGGTCTAGTCGGACGAGCACATTCATGAGTAGGATAAATATAACAAGCGTCAAGAGAGCAATTCTCTTTGCATTGAAGAAGGTACTTCACCATAACAGGGTCTAGTCGGACGAACACATTCCTGAGTAGGATAAATATAACAAACTTGGAGATAGCAATTCTCTTTCCATTGAAGAAGGTACTCAACCACAACAGGGTCTAGTCGGACGAGCACATTCACGAGTAGGATAAATTTAACAATCGTCAAGAGGGCTATTCTCCTTCCATTAAAGAAGGTACTTCACCACAACAGGGTCTAGTCGGACGAACACATTCCTGAGTAGGATAAATATAACAAGCGTCAAGAGAGCAATTCTCTTTGCATTGAAGAAGGTACTTCACCATAAAAGGGTCTAGTCGGACGAGCACATTCATAAGTAGGATAAATATAACAAGCATCAAGAGAGCAATTCTCTTTGCGTTGAAGAAGGTACTTCACCATAAAAGGGTCTAGTCGGACGAGCACATTCATAAGTAGGATAAATATAACAAGCGTCAAGAGAGCAATTCCCTTTGCATTGAAGAAGGTACTTCACCATAACAGGGTCTAGTCGGACGAACACATTCCTGAGTAGGATAAATATAACAAACTTGGAGATAGCAATTCTCTTTGCATTGAAGAAGGTACTTCGCTACAACAGGGTCTAGTCGAAAGAGCATATTCCTGATTAAGATAAATATAACAAGCTTCGAGAGAGCAATTCTCTTTGCATTGAAGAAGGAACTTCCTTACAACAGGGTCTAGTTGAACGAGGATATTTCTAATTAAGATAAATATAACAAGCTTCGAGTGAGCAATTCTCTTTGCATTGAAGAAGGAACTTCCCTACAACAGGGTCTAGTCGAACGAGCATATTCCTAATTAAGATAAATATAACAAGCGTCGAGATAGCAATTCTCTTTGCATTGAAGAAAGAACTTCCCCACAACATGGTTTAGTCGGACGAGCAAATTCCTGAGTAAGATAAATATAACAAGCTTGGAGAGAGCAATTCTCTTTGCATTGAAGAAGGTACTTCGCTATAACAGGGTCTAGTCAGACGAGCACATTCCTGAGTAGGATAAATATAACAAGCGTCAAGAGAGCAATTCTCTTTGCATTGAAGAAGGTACTTCACCATAACAGGGTCTAGTCGGACGAGCACATTCATGAGTAGGATAATTATAACAAGCTTCGAGAGAGCAATTCTCTTTGCATTGAAGAACGAACTTCCCTACAACATGGTTTAGACGGTCGAGCACGTTCCTGAGTAAGATAAATCTAACAAGCTTCGAGAGAGAAATTCTCTTTGCATTTGAAGAAGGAACTTCCCTACAACAGTGTCTAGTCGAACGAGCATATTCCTGATTAAGATAAATATAACAAGCGTCGAGATAGCAATTCTCTTTGCATTGAAGAAGGAACTTCCCCACAATGTGGTTTAGTCGGACGAGCACATTCCTGAGTAAGATAAATATAACAAACTTGGAGATAGCAATTCTCTTTGCATTGAAGAAGGTACTTCGCTACAACAGGGTCTAGTCGGACGAGCACATTCCTGAGTAGGATAAATATAACAAGCTTCGAGAGAGCAATTGTCTTTGCATTGAAGAAGGAACTTCCCTATAACATATTTTAGTCGGTCGAGCACTTTCCTGAGTATGATAAATCTAACAAGCTTCGAGAGAGCAATTCTCTTTGCATTGAAGAAGGAACTTCCCTACAACAGGGTCTAGTCGAACGAGCATATTCCTGATTAAGATAAATATAACAAGCTTCGAGAGAGCAATTCTCTTTGCATTGAAAAAGGACCTTCCCTACAACAGGGCCTAGTCAGACGAGCTAATTTCCTGAGTAGGATACATTTAACAAGCTTCGAGAGAGCAATTCTCTTTGCATTGAAAAAGGAACTTCCCCACAACATGGTTTAGTCGGTCGAGCACGATCCTGAGTAAGATAAATATAACAAGCTACGAGAGAGCTATTCTCTTTACATTGAAAAAGGAACTTCAGTACAACAGGGTCTAGTCGGAAGAGCACATTCCTGAGTAGGATAAATGTACCAAGCTCCGAGAGAGCAATTCTCTTTGCATTGAAGAAGGTACTTCGCTACAACAGGGTCTAGTCGGAAGAGCACATTCCTGAGTAGAATAAATATAACAAGCTTCGAGAAAGCAATTCTCTTTGTATTGAAGAAGGTACTTCGCTACAACAGTGTCTAGTCGGAAGAGCACATTCCTGAGTAGGATAAATATAACAAGCTTCGAGAGAGCAATTCTCTTTGCATTGAAGAAGGTACTTCGTTACAACAGGGTCTAGTCGGAAGAGCACATTCCTGAGTAGGATAAATATAACAAGCTTCGAGAGAGCAATTCTCTTTGCATTGAAGAAGGTACTTCCCTATAACAGGGTCTAGTTGGAAGAGCAAATTCCTGAGTAGGATAAATATAACAAGCATCGAGAGAGCAATTCTCTTTGCATTGAAGAAGGTACTTCGCTACAATAGGGTCTAGTCGGAAAAGCACATTCCTGAGTAGGATAAATATAACAAGCTTCGAGAGAGCAATTCTCTTTGCATTGAAGAAGGTACTTCGCTACAATAGGGTCTAGTCGGAAGAGCACATTCCTGACTAGGATAAATATAACAAGCTTCGAGAGAGCAATTCTCTTTGGATTCAAGAAGGTACTTCGCTACAATAGGGTCTAGTCGGAAAAGCACATTCCTGAGTAGGATAAATATAACAAGCTTCGAGAGAGCAATTCTCTTTGCATTGAAGAAGGTACTTCGTTACAACAGGGTCTAGTCGGAAGAGCACATTCCTGAGTAGGATAAATTTAACAATCGTCAAGAGGGCTATTCTCCTTCCATTAAAGAAGGTACTTCACCACAACAGGGTCTAGTCGGACGAACACATTCCTGAGTAGGATAAATATAACAAGCGTCAAGAGAGCAATTCTCTTTGCATTGAAGAAAGTACTTCACCATAACAGGGTCTAGTCGGACGAACACATTCCTGAGTAGGATAAATATAACAAGCTTGGAGAGAGCAATTCTCTTTGCATTGAAGAAGGTACTTCGCTACAACAGGGTCTAGTCGAACGAGCATATTCCTGAGTAGGATAAATATAACAAGCGTCAAGAGAGCAATTCTCTTTGCATTGAAGAAGGTACTTCACCATAACAGGGTCTAGTCGGACGAGCACATTCATAAGTAGGATAAATATAACAAGCGTCAAGAGAGCAATTCACTTTGCATTGAAGAAGGTACTTCACCATAACAGGGTCTAGTCGGACGAACACATTCCTGAGTAGGATAAATATAACAAACTTGGAGATAGCAATTCTCTTTGCATTGAAGAAGGTACTTCGCTACAACAGGGTCTAGTCGAAAGAGCATATTCCTGATTAAGATAAATATAACAAGCTTCGAGAGAGCAATTCTCTTTGCATTGAAGAAGGAACTTCCCTACAACAGGGTCTAGTTGAACGAGGATATTTCTAATTAAGATAAATATAACAAGCTTCGAGAGAGCAATTCTCTTTGCATTGAAGAAGGAACTTCCCTACAACAGGGTCTAGTCGAACGAGCATATTCCTAATTAAGATAAATATAACAAGCGTCGAGATAGCAATTCTCTTTGCATTGAAGAAAGAACTTCCCCACAACATGGTTTAGTCGGACGAGCAAATTCCTGAGTAAGATAAATATAACAAGCTTGGAGAGAGCAATTCTCTTTGCATTGAAGAAGGTACTTCGCTATAACAGGGTCTAGTCAGACGAGCACATTCCTGAGTAGGATAAATATAACAAGCGTCAGGAGAGCAATTCTCTTTGCATTGAAGAAGGTACTTCACCATAACAGGGTCTAGTCGGACGAGCACATTCATGAGTAGGATAATTATAACAAGCTTCGAGAGAGCAATTCTCTTTGCATTGAAGAACGAACTTCCCTACAACATGGTTCAGACGGTCGAGCACTTTCCTGAGTAAGATAAATCTAACAAGCTTCGAGAGAGAAATTCTCTTTGCATTTGAAGAAGGAACTTCCCAACAACAGTGTCTAGTCGAACGAGCATATTCCTGATTAAGATAAATATAACAAGCGTCGAGATAGCAATTCTCTTTGCATTGAAGAAGGAACTTCCCCACAATGTGGTTTAGTCGGACGAGCACATTCCTGAGTAAGATAAATATAACAAACTTGGAGATAGCAAATTCTCTTTGCATTGAAGAAGGTACTTCGCTACAACAGGGTCTAGTCGGACGAGCACATTCCTGAGTAGGATAAATATAACAAGCTTCGAGAGAGCAATTGTCTTTGCATTGAAGAAGGAACTTCCCTATAACATGGTTTAGTCGGTCGAGCACGTTCCTGAGTATGATAAATCTAACAAGCTTCGAGAGAGCAATTCTCTTTGCATTGAAGAAGGAACTTCCCTACAACAGGGTCTAGTCGAACGAGCATATTCCTGATTAAGATAAATATAACAAGCTTCGAGAGAGCAATTCTCTTTGCATTGAAAAAGGACCTTCCCTACAACAGGGCCTAGTCAGACGAGCTAATTTCCTGAGTAGGATACATTTAACAAGCTTCGAGAGAGCAATTCTCTTTGCATTGAAAAAGGAACTTCCCCACAACATGGTTTAGTCGGTCGAGCACGATCCTGAGTAAGATAAATATAACAAGCTACGAGAGAGCTATTCTCTTTACATTGAAAAAGGAACTTCAGTACAACAGGGTCTAGTCGGAAGAGCACATTCCTGAGTAGGATAAATATACCAAGCTCCGAGAGAGCAATTCTCTTTGCATTGAAGAAGGTACTTCGCTACAACAGGGTCTAGTCGGAAGAGCACATTCCTGAGTAGAATAAATATAACAAGCTTCGAGAAAGCAATTCTCTTTGTATTGAAGAAGGTACTTCGCTACAACAGGGTCTAGTCGGAAGAGCACATTCCTGAGTAGGATAAATACAACAAGCTTCGAGAGAGCAATTCTCTTTGCATTGAAGAAGGTACTTCGTTACAACAGCGTCTAGTCGGAAGAGCACATTCCTGAGTAGGTTAAATATAACAAGCTTCGAGAGAGCAATTCTCTTTGCATTGAAGAAGGTACTTCCCTACAACAGGGTCTAGTCGGAAGAGCAGATTCCTGAGTAGGATAAATATAACAAGCATCGAGAGAGCAATTCTCTTTGCATTGAAGAAGGTACTTCGCTACAACAGGGTCTAGTCGGAAGAGCACATTCCTGAGTAGGATAAATATAACAAGCTTCGATAGAGCAATTCTCTTTGCATTGAAGAAGGTACTTCGCTACAATAGGGTCTAGTCGGAAGAGCACATTCCTGAGTAGGATAAATATAACAAGCTTCGAGAGAGCAATTCTCTTTGGATTCAAGAAGGTACTTCGCTACAATAGGGTCTAGTCGGAAAAGCACATTCCTGAGTAGGATAAATATAACAAGCTTCGAGAGAGCAATTCTCTTTGCATTGAAGAAGGTACTTCGCTACAACAGGGTCTAGTCGGAAGAGCACATTCCTGACTAGGATAAATATAACAAGCTTCGAGAGAGCAATTCTCTTTGCATTGAAGAAGGTACTTCGCTACAACAGGGTCTAGTCGGAAGAGCACATTCCTGAGTAGGATAAATATAACAAGCTTCAAGAGAGCAATTCTCTTTGCATTGAAGAAGGTACTTCGCTACAACAGGATCTAGTCGGAAGAGCACATTCCTGAGTAGGATAAATATACAAGCTTCGAGAGAGCAATTCTCTTTGCATTGAAGAAGATACTTCACCATAACAGGGTCTAGTCGGAAGAGCACATTCCTGAGTAGGATAAATATAACAAGCTACGAGAGAGCAATTCTATTTGGATTCAAGAAGGTACTTCGCTACAACAGCGTCTAGTCGGAAGAGCACATTCCTGAGTAGGTTAAATATAACAAGCTTCGAGAGAGCAATGCTCTTTGCATTGAAGAAGGTACTTCGCTACAACAGGGTCTAGTCGGAAAAGCACATTCCTGAGTAGGATAAATATAACAAGCTTCGAGAGAGCAATTCTGTTTGCATTGAAGAAGGTACTTCGCTACAACAGGGTCTAGTCGGAAGAGCACATTCCTGAGTAGGATAAATATAACAAGCTTCGAGAGAGCAATTCTCTTTGCATTGAAGAAGGTACTTCGCTACAACAGGGTCTAGTCGGAAAAGCACATTCCTGAGTAGGATAAATATAACAAGCTTCGAGAGAGCAATTCTCTTTGCATTGAAGAAGGTACTTCGCTACAACAGGGTCTAGTCGGAAGAGCACATTCCTGAGTAGGATAAATATAACAAGCTTCGAGAGAGCAATTCTCTTTGCATTGAAGAAGGTACTTCGCTACAACAGGGTCTAGTCGGAAGAGCACATTCCTGAGTAGGATAAATATAACAAGCTTCGAGAGAGCAATTCTCTTTGCATTGAAGAAGGTACTTCGCTACAACAGGATCTAGTCGGAAGAGCACATTCCTGAGTAGGATAAATATAACAAGCTTCGAGAGAGCAATTCTCTTTGCATTGAAGAAGATACTTCGCTACAACAGGGTCTAGTCGGAAGAGCACATTCCTGAGTAGGATAAATATATCAAGCTTCGAGAGAGCAATTCTCTTTGCATTGAAGAAGGTACTTCGCTAAAACAGGGTCTAGTCGGAAGAGCACATTCCTGAGTAGGATAAATATAACAAGCTTCGAGAGAGCAATTCTCTTTGCATTGAAGAAGGTACTTCGCTACAACAGGGTCTAGTCGGAAGAGCACATTCCTGAATAGGATAAATATAACAAGCTTCGAGAGAGCAATTCTCTTTGCATTGAAGAAGGTACTTCGCTACAACAGGGTCTAGTCGGACGAACACATTCCTGAGTAGGATAAATATAACAAACTTGGAGATAGCAATTCTCTTTCCATTGAAGAAGGTACTCAACCACAACAGGGTCTAGTCGGACGAGCACATTCACGAGTAGGATAAATTTAACAATCGTCAAGAGGGCTATTCTCCTTCCATTAAAGAAGGTACTTCACCACAACAGGGTCTAGTCGGACGAACACATTCCTGAGTAGGATAAATATAACAAGCGTCAAGAGAGCAATTCTCTTTGCATTGAAGAAGGTACTTCGTTACAACAGGGTCTAGTCGGAAGAGCACATTCCTGAGTAGGATAAATATAACAAGCTTCGAGAGAGCAATTCTCTTTGCATTGAAGAAGGTACTTCCCTACTACAGGGTCTAGTCGGAAGAGCAGATTCCTGAGTAGGATAAATATAACAAGCATCGAGAGAGCAATTCTCTTTGCATTGAAGAAGGTACTTCGCCACAACAGGGTCTAGTCGGAAGAGCACATTCCTGAGTAGGATAAATATAACAAGCTTCGAGAGAGCAATTCTCTTTGCATTGAAGAAGGTACTTCGTTACAACAGGGTCTAGTCGAAAAAGCACATTCCTGAGTAGGATAAATATAACAAGCTTCGAGAGAGCAATTCTCTTTGCATTGAAGAAGGTATTTTGCTACAACAGGGTCTAGTCGAACGAGCATATTCCTGAGTAGGATAAATATAATAAGCGTCAAGAGAGCAATTCTCTTTGCATTGAAGAAGGTACTTCACCATAACAGGGTCTAGTCGGACGAACACATTCCTGAGTAAGATAAATATAACAAGCGTCAAGAGAGCAATTCTTTTTGCGTTGAAGGAGGTACTTCACCATAACAGGGTGTAGTCGGACGAGCACATTCATAAGTAGGATAAATATAACAAGCGTCAAGAGAGCAATTCTCTTTGTATTGAAGAAGGTACTTCGCTACAACAGGGTCTAGTCGGAAGAGCACATTCCTGAGTAGGATAAATATAACAAGCTTCGAGAGAGCAATTCTCTTTGCATTGAAGAAGGTACTTCGTTACAACAGGGTCTAGTCGGAAGACCACATTCCTGAGTAGGATAAATATAACAAGCTTCGAGAGAGCAATTCTCTTTGCATTGAAGAAGGTACTTCCCTACAACAGGGTCTAGTCGGAAGAGCAGATTCCTGAGTAGGATAAATATAACAAGCATCGAGAGAGCAATTCTCTTGGCATTGAAGAAGGTACTTCGCTACAACAGGGTCTAGTCGGAAGAGCACATTCCTGAGTAGGATAAATATAACAAGCTTCGAGAGAGCAATTCTCTTTGCATTGAAGAAGGTACTTCGCTACAATAGGGTCTAGTCGGAAGAGCACATTCCTGAGTAGGATAAATATAACAAGCTTCGAGAGAGCAATTCTCTTTGGATTCAAGAAGGTACTTCGCTACAACAGGGTCTAGTCGGAAGAGCACATTCCTGAGTAGGTTAAATATAACAAGCTTCGAGAGAGCAATTCTCTTTGCATTGAAGAAGGTACTTCGCTACAACAGGGTCTAGTCGGAAAAGCACATCCCTGAGTAGGATAAATATAACAAGCTTCGAGAGAGCAATTCTCTTTGCATTGAAGAAGGTACTTCGTTACAACAGGGTCTAGTCGGAAGAGCACATTCCTGAGTAGGATAAATATAACAAGCTTCGAGAGAGCAATTCTCTTTGCATTGAAGAAGGTACTTCGCTACAACAGGGTCTAGTCGGAAGAGCACATTCCTGAGTAGGATAAATATAACAAGCTTCGAGAGAGCAATTCTCTTTGCATTGAAGAAGGTACTTCGCTACAACAGGATCTAGTCGGAAGAGCACATTCCTGAGTAGGATAAATATAACAAACTTCGAGAGAGCAATTCTCTTTGCATCGAAGAAGATACTTCGCTACAACAGGGTCTAGTCGGAAGAGCACATTCCTGAGTAGGATAAATATATCAAGCTTCGAGAGAGCAATTCTCTTTGCATTGAAGAAGGTACTTCGCTAAAACAGGGTCTAGTCGGAAGAGCACATTCCTGAGTAGGATAAATATAACAAGCTTCGAGAGAGCAATTCTCTTTGCATTGAAGAAGGTACTTCGCTACAACAGGGTCTAGTCGGAAGAGCACATTCCTGAGTAGGATAAATATAACAAGCTTCGAGAGAGCAATTCTCTTTGCATTGAAAAAGGTACTTCACCATAACAGGGTCTAGTCGGACGAACACTTTCCTGAGTAGGATAAATATAACAAACTTGGAGATAGCAATTCTCTTTGCATTGAAGAAGGTACTTCCCTACAACAGGGTCTAGTCGAACGAGCATATTCCTGATTAAGATAATTATAACAAGCTTCGAGAGAGCAATTCTTTTTGCATTGAAGAAGGAACTTCCCTACAACAGGGTCTAGTCGAACGAGCATATTCCTAATTTAGATAAATATAACAAGCTTCGAGAGAGCAATTCTCTTTGCATTGAAGAAGGAACTACCGTACAACAGGGTCTAGTCGAACGAGCATATTCCTAATTAAGATAAATATAACAAGCGTCGAGATAGCAATTCTCTTTGCATTGAAGAAAGAACTTCCCCACAACATGGTTTAGTCGGACGAGCAAATTCCTGAGTAGGATAAATATAACAAGCTTCGAGAGAGCAATTCTCTTTGCATTGAAGAAGGAACTTCCCTACAACAGGGTCTAGTCGAACGAGCATATTCCTGATTAAGATAAATATAACAAGCTTCGAGAGAGCAATTCTCTTTGCATTGAAAAAGGACCTTCCCTACAACAGGGCCTAGTCAGACGAGCTCATTTCCTGAGTAGGATAAATTTAACAAGCTTCGAGAGAGCAATTCTCTTTGCATTGAAAAAGGAACTTCCCCACAACATGGTTTAGTCGGTCCAGCACGATCCTGAGTAACATAAATATAACAAGCTTCGAGAGAGCAATTCTCTTTGCATTGAAAAAGGAACTTCAGTACATCATTGTCTCGTCGGAAGAGCACATTCCTGAGTAAGATAAATATACCAAGCTTCGCGAGAGCAATTCTCTTTGCATTGAAGAAGGTACTTCGCTACAACAGGGTCTAGTCGGAAGAGCACATTCCTGAGTAGGATAAATATAACACGCTTCGAGAGAGCAATTCTCTTTGCATTGAAGAAGGTACTTCGCTACAACAGGGTCTAGTCGGAAGAGCACATTCCTGAGTAGGATAAATATAACAAGCTTCGAGAGAGCAATCCTCTTTGCATTGAAGAAGGTACTTCGCTACAACAGGGTCTAGTCGGAAGAACACATTAATGAATAGGATAAATATAACAAGCTTCGAGAGAGCAATTCTCTTTGCATTGAGGAAGGTACTTCGCTACAACAGGGTCTAGTCGGACGAGCACATTCCTGAGTAGGATAAATATAACAAGCTTCGAGAGAGCAATTCTCTTTACATTGAAGAAGGTCCTTCGCCACAACAGGGTCTAGTCTGACGAGCACATTCCTGAGTAGGATAAATATAACAAGCTTCGAGAGAGCAATTCTCTTTGCATTGAAGAAGGTACTTCGCTACAACAGGGTCTAGTCGGAAGAGCACATTCCTGAGTAGGATAAATATAACAAGCTTCGAGAGAGCAATTCTCTTTGCATTGAAGAAGGTACTTCCCTACAACAGGGTCTAGTCGGACGAGCACATTCCTGAGTAGGATAAATATAACAAGCTTCGAGAGAGCAATTCTCTTTGCATTGATGAAGGTACTTCGCTACAACAGGGTCTAGGCGGAAGAGCACATTCCTGAGTAGGATAAATTTAACAAGCTTCGAGAGAGCAATTCTCTTTGCATTGAAGAAGGTACTTCGCTACAACAGGGTCTAGTCGGAAGAGCACATTCCTGAGTAGGATAAATATACCAAGCTTCGAGAGAGCAATTCTCTTTGCATTGAAGAAGGTACTTCGCTACAACAGGGTCTAGTCGGAAGAGCACATTCCTGAGTAGGATAAATATAACAAGCTTCGAGAGAGCAATTCTCTTTGCATTGAAGAAGGTACTTCGCTACAACAGGGTCTAGTCGGAAGAGCACATTCCTGAGTAGGATAAATATAACAAGCTTCGAGAGAGCAATTCTCTTTGCATTGAAGAAGGTCCTTCGCCACAACAGGGTCTAGTCGGACGAGCACATTCCTGAGTAGGATAAATATAACAAGCTTCGAGAAAGCAATTCTCTTTGCATTGAAGAAGGTACTTCGCTACAACAGGGTCTAGTCGGAAGAGCACATTCCTGAGTAGGATAAATATAACAAGCTTCGAGAGAGCAATTCTCTTTGCATTGAAAAAGGAACTTCAGTACAACAGGGTCTAGTCGGAAGAGCACATTCCTGAGTAGGATAAATATACCAAGCTTCGAGAGAGCAATTCTCTTTGCATTGAAGAAGGTACTTCGCTACAACAGGGTCTAGTCGGAAGAGCACATTCCTGAGTAGGATAAATATAACAAGCTTCGAGAGAGCAATTCTCTTTGCATTGAAGAAGGTACTTCGCTACAACAGGGTCTAGTCGGAAGAGCACATTCCTGAGTAGGATAAATATAACAAGCTTCGAGAGAGCAATTCTCTTTGCATTGAAGAAGGTACTTCGCTACAACAGGTTCTAGTCGGAAGAACACATTAATGAATAGGATAAATATAACAAGCTTCGAGAGAGCAAATCTCTTTGCATTGAAGAAGGTACTTCGCTACAACAGGGTCTAGTCGGAAGAGCACATTCCTGAGTAGGATAAATATAACAAGCTTCGAGAGAGCAATTCTTTTGCATTGAAGAAGGTACTTCGCCACAACAGGGTCTAGTCGGACGAGCACATTCCTGAGTAGGAAAAATATAACAAGCTTCGAGAGAGCAATTCTCTTTGCATTGATGAAGGTACTTCACTACAACAGGGTCTAGTCGGAAGAGCACATTCCTGAGTAGGATAAATTTATCAAGATTCGAGAGAGTAATTCTCTTTGCATTGAAGAAGGTACTTCGCTACAACAGGATCTAGTCGGAAGAGCACATTCCTGAGTAGGATAAATATAACAAGCTTCGAGAGAGCAATTCTCTTTGCATTGAAGAAGGTACTTCGCTACAACAGGGTCTAGTCGGAAGAGCACATTCCTGAGTAGGATAAATATATCAAGCTTCGAGAGAGCAATTCTCTTTGCATTGAAGAAGGTACTTCGCTACAACAGGGTCTAGTCGAAACAGCACATTCCTGAGTAGGATAAATATAACAAGCTTCGAGAGAACAATTCTCTTTGCATTGAAAAAGGAACTTCAGTACAACAGGGTCTAGTCGGAAGAGCACATTCCTGAGTAGGATAAATATACCAAGCTTCGAGAGAGCAATTCTCTTTGCATTGAAGAAGGTACTTCGCTACAACAGGGTCTAGTCGGAAGAGCACATTCCTGAGTAGGATAAATATAACAAGCTTCGAGAGAGCAATTCTCTTTGCATTGGAAGAGGACCTTCCCTACAACAGGGCCTAGTCAGACGAGCTCATTTCCTGAGTAGGATAAATTTAACAAGCTTCGAGAGAGCAATTCTCTTTGCATTGAAAAAGGAACTTCCCCACAACATGGTTTAGTCGGTCGAGCACGATCCTGAGTAAGATAAATATAACAAGATTCGAGAGAGCAATTCTCTTTGCATTGAAGAAGGTACTTCGCTACAACAGGGTCTAGTCGGAAGAACACATTAATGAATAGGATAAATATAACAAGCTTCGAGAGAGCAATTCTCTTTGCATTGAAGAAGGTACTTCGCTACAACAGGGTCTAGTCGGAAGAGCACATTCCTGAGTAGGATAAATATACCAAGCTTCGAGAGAGCAATTCTCTTTGCATTGAAGAAGGTACTTCGCTACAACAGGGTCTAGTCGGAAGAGCACATTCCTGAGTAGGATAAATATAACAAGCTTCGAGAGAGGATTTCTCTTTGCATTGAAAAAGGACCTTCCCTACAACAGGGCCTAGTCAGACGAGCTCATTTCCTGAGTAGGATAAATTTAACAAGCTATGAGAGAGCAATTCTCTTTGCATTGAAAAAGGAACTTCCCCACAACATGGTTTAGTCGGTCGAACACGATCCTGAGTAAGATAAATATAACAAGCTTCGAGAGAGCAATTCTCTTTGCATTGAAAAAGGAACTTCAGTACAACAGGGTCTAGTCGGAAGAGCACATTCCTGAGTAGGATAAATATACCAAGCTTCGAGAGAGCAATTCTCTTTGCATTGAAGAAGGTACTTCGCTACAACAGGGTCTAGTCGGAAGAGCACATTCCTGAGTAGGATAAATATAACAAGCTTCGAGAGAGCAATTCTCTTTGCATTGAAGAAGGTACATCGCTACAACAGAGTCTAGTCGGAAGAGCACATTCCTGAGTAGGATAAATATAACAAGCTTCGAGAGAGCAATTCTCTTTGCATTGAAGAAGGTACTTCGCTACAACATTGGTCTAGTCGGAAGAACACATTAATGAATAGGATAAATATAACAAGCTTCGAGAGAGCAATTCTCTTTGCATTGAGGAAGGTACTTCGCTACAACAGGGTCTAGTCGGAAGAGCACATTCCTGAGTAGGATAAATATAACAAGCTTCGAGAGAGCAATTCTCTTTGCATTGAAGAAGGTCCTTCGCCACAACAGGGTCTAGTCGGACGAGCACATTCCTGAGTAGGATAAATATAACAAGCTTCGAGAGAGCAATTCTCTTTGCATTGAAGAAGGTACTTCGCTACAACAGGGTCTAGTCGGAAGAGCACATTCCTGAGTAGGATAAATATAACAAGCTTCGAGAGAGCAATTCTCTTTGCATTGAAGAAGGTACTTCGCCACAACAGGGTCTAGTCGGACGAGCACATTCCTGAGTAGGATAAATATAACAAGCTTCGAGAGAGCAATTCTCTTTGCATTGATGAAGGTACTTCGCTACAACAGGGTCTAGTCGGAAGAGCACATTCCTGAGTAGGATAAATATAACAAGCTTCGAGAGAGCAATTCTCTTTGCATTGAAGAAGGTACTTCGCTACAACAGGGTCTAGTCGGAAGAGCACATTCCTGAGTAGGATAAATATACCAAGCTTCGAGAGAGCAATTCTCTTTGCATTGAAGAAGGTACTTCGCTACAACAGGGTCTAGTCGGAAGAGCACATTCCTGAGTAGGATAAATATAACAAGCTTCGAGAGAGCAATTCTCTTTGCATTGAAAAAGGAACTTCAGTACAACAGGGTCTAGTCGGAAGAGCACATTCCTGAGTAGGATAAATATACCAAGCTTCGAGAGAGCAATTCTCTTTGCATTGAAGAAGGTACTTCGCTACAACAGCGTCTAGTCGGAAGAGCACATTCCTGAGTAGGATAAATATAACAAGCTTCGAGAGAGCAATTCTCTTTGCATTGAAAAAGGACCTTCCCTACAACAGGGCCTAGTCAGACGAGCTCATTTCCTGAGTAGGATAAATTTAACAAGCTTCGAGAGAGCAATTCTCTTTGCATTGAAAAAGGAACTTCCCCACAACATGGTTTAGTCGGTCGAGCACGATCCTGAGTAAGATAAATATAACAAGCTTCGAGAGAGCAATTCTCTTTGCATTGAAGAAGGTACTTCGCCACAACAGGGTCTAGTCGGACGAGCACATTCCTGAGTAGGATAAATATAACAAGCTTCGAGAGAGCAATTCTCTTTGCATTGATGAAGGTACTTCGCTACAACAGGGTCTAGGCGGAAGAGCACATTCCTGAGTAGGATAAATTTAACAAGCTTCGAGAGAGCAATTCTCTTTGCATTGAAGAAGGTACTTCGCTACAACTGGATCTAGTCGGAAGAGCACATTCCTGAGTGGGATAAATATAACAAGCTTCGAGAGAGCAATTCTCTTTGCATTGAAGAAGGTACTTCGCTACAACAGGGTCTAGTCGGAAGAGCACATTCCTGAGTAGGATAAATATATCAAGCTTCGAGAGAGCAATTCTCTTTGCATTGAAGAAGGTACTTCGCTACAACAGGGTCTAGTCGGAAGAGCACATTCCTGAGTAGGATAAATATAACAAGCTTCGAGAGAGCAATTCTCTTTGCATTGAAAAAGGAACTTCAGTACAACAGGGTCAAGTCGGAAGAGCACATTCCTGAGTAGGATAAATATACCAAGCTTCGAGAGAGCAATTCTCTTTGCATTGAAGAAGGTACTTCGCTACAACAGGGTCTAGTCGGAAGAGCACATTCCTGAGTAGGATAAATATAACAAGCTTCGAGAGAGCAATTCTCTTTGCATTGAAAAAGGAACTTCAGTACAACAGGGTCTAGTCGGAAGAGCACATTCCTGAGTAGGATAAATATACCAAGCTTCGAGAGAGCAATTCTCTTTGCATTGAAGAAGGTACTTCGCTACAACAGCGTCTAGTCGGAAGAGCACATTCCTGAGTAGGATAAATATAACAAGCTTCGAGAGAGCAATTCTCTTTGCATTGAAAAAGGACCTTCCCTACAACAGGGCCTAGTCAGACGAGCTCATTTCCTGAGTAGGATAAATTTAACAAGCTTCGAGAGAGCAATTCTCTTTGCATTGAAAATGGAACTTCCCCACAACATGGTTTAATCTGTCGAACACGATCCTGAGTAAGATAAATATAACAAGCTTCGAGAGAGCAATTCTCTTTGCATTGAAGAAGGTGCTTCGCTACAACAGGGTCTAGTCGGAAGAACACATTAATGAATAGGATAAATATAACAAGCTTCGAGAGAGCAATTCTCTTTGCATTGAGGAAGGTACTTCGCTACAACAGGGTCTAGTCGGAAGAGCACATTCCTGAGTAGGATAAATATAACAAGCTTCGAGAGAGCAATTCTCTTTGCATTGAAGAAAGTCCTTCGCCACAACAGGGTCTAGTCGGACGAGCACATTCCTGAGTAGGATAAATTTAACAAGCTTCGAGAGAGAAATTCTCTTTGCATTGAAGAAGGTACTTCGCTACAACAGGGTCTAGTCGGAAGAGCACATTCCTGAGTAGGATAAATATAACAAGCTTCGAGAGAGCAATTCTCTTTGCATTGAAGAAGGTACTTCGCCACAACAGGGTCTAGTCGGACGAGCACATTCCTGAGTAGGATAAATAAACCAAGCTTCGAGAGAGCAATTCTCTTTGCATTGATGAAGGTACTTCGCTACAACAGGGTCTAGTCGGAAGAGCACATTCCTGAGTAGGATAAATATAACAAGCTTCGAGAGAGCAATTCTCTTTGCATTGAAAAAGGAACTTCAGTACAACAGGGTCTAGTCGGAAGAGCACATTCCTGAGTAGGATAAATATACCAAGCTTCGAGAGAGCAATTCTCTTTGCATTGAAGAAGGTACTTCGCTACAACAGGGTCTAGTCGGAAGAGCACATTCCTGAGTAGGATAAATATAACAAGCTTCGAGAGAGCAATTCTCTTTGCATTGAAGAATGTACTTCGCTACAACAGGGTCTAGTCGGAAGAGCACATTCCTGAGTAGGATAAATATAACAAGCTTCGAGAGAGCAATTCTCTTTGCATTGAAGAAGGTACTTCGCTACAACAGGGTCTAGTCGGAAGAACACATTAATGAATAGGATAAATATAACAAGCTTCGAGAGAGCAATTCTCTTTGCATTGAGGAAGGTACTTCGCTACAACAGGGTCTAGTCGGAAGAGCACATTCCTGAGTAGGATAAATATAACAAGCTTCGAGGGAGCAATTCTCTTTGCATTGAAGAGGGTCCTTCGCCACAACAGGGTCTAGTCGGACGAGCACATTCCTGAGTAGGATAAATATAACAAGCTTCGAGAGAGCAATTCTCTTTGCATTGAAGAAGGTACTTCGCCACAACAGGGTCTAGTCGGACGAGCACATTCCTGAGTAGGATAAATATAACAAGCTTCGAGAGAGCAATTCTCTTTGCATTGATGAAGGTACTTCGCTACAACAGGGTCTAGTCGGAAGAGCACATTCCTGAGTAGGATAAATTTAACAAGCTTCGAGAGAGCAATTCTCTTTGCATTGAAGAAGGTACTTCGCTACAACAGGATCTAGTCGGAAGAGCACATTCCTGAGTAGGATAAATATAACAAGCTTCGAGAGAGCAATTTTCTTTGCATTGAAGAAGGTACTTCGCTACAACAGGGTCTAGTCGGAAGAGCACATTCCTGAGTAGGATAAATGAATCAAGCTTCGAGAGAGCAATTCTCTTTGCATTGAAGAAGGTACTTCGCTACAACAGGGTCTAGTCGGAAGAGCACATTCCTGAGTAGGATAAATATAACAAGCTTCGAGAAAGCAATTATCTTTGCATTGAAGAAGGTACTTCGCTACAACAGGGTCTAGTCGGCAGAGCACATTCCTGAGTAGGATAAATATAACAAGCGTCAAGAGAGCAATTCTCTTTGCATTGAAAAAGGTACTTCACCATAACAGGGTCTAGTCGGACGAACACATTCCTGAGTAGGATAAATATAACAAGCGTCAAGAGAGCAATTCTCTTTGCATTGAAGAAGATACTTCACCATAACAGGGTCTAGTCGGACGAGCACATTCCTGAGTAGGATAAATATAACAAACTTGGAGATAGCCATTCTCTTTGCATTGAAGAAGGTACTCAACCACGACAGGGTCTAGTCGGACGAGCACATTCCTGAGTAGGATAAATATAACAAGCTTCGAGAGAGCAATTCTCTTTGCATTGAAGAAGGTACTTCGTTACAACAGAATCTAGTCGGAAGAGCACATTCCTGAGTAGGATAAATATAACAAGCTTCGAGAGAGCAATTCTCTTTGCATTGAAGAAGGTACTTCGCTACAACAGGGTCTAGTCGGAAGAGCAGATTCCTGAGTAGGATAAATATAACAAGCTTCGAGAGAGCAATTCTCTTTGCATTGAAGAAGGTACTTCGCTACAACAAGGTCTAGTCGGGAGAGCACATTCCTGAGTAGGATAAATATATCAAGCTTCGAGAGAGCATTTCTCTTTGCATTGAAGAAGGTACTTCGCTAAAACAGGGTCTAGTCGGAAGAGCACATTCCTGAGTAGGATAAATATAACAAGCTTCGAGAAAGCAATTCTCTTTGCATTGAAGAAGGTACTTCGCTACAACAGGGTCTAGTCGGCAGAGCACATTCCTGAGTAGGATAAATATAACAAGCTTCGAGAGAGCAATTCTGTTTGCATTGAAGAAGGTACTTCGCCACAACGGGGTCTAGTCGGAAGACACATTCCTGAGTAGGATAAATATACCAAGCTTCGAGAGAGCAATTCTCTTTGCATTGAAGAAGGTACGTCGCTACAACAGGGTCTAGTCGTAAGAGCGCATTCCTGAGAAGGATAAATATAACAAGCGTCAAGAGAGCAATTCTCTTTGCATTGAAAAAGGTACTTCACCACAACAGGGTCTAGTCGGACGAACACATTCCTGATTAGGATAAATATAACAAGCGTCAAGAGAGCAATTCTCTTTTCGTTGAAGAAGGTACTTCACCATAACAGGGTCTAGTCGGACGAGCACATTCATGAGTAGGATAAATATAACAAGCGTCAAGAGAGCAATTCTCTTTGCATTGAAGAAGATACTTCACCATAACAGGGTCTAGTCGGACGAACACATTCCTGAGTAGGATAAATATAACAAACTTGGAGATAGCAATTCTCTTTGCATTGAAGAAGGTACTCAACCACAACAGGGTCTAGTCGGACGAGCACATTCCTGAGTAGGATAAATATAACAAGCTTCGAGAGAGCAATTCTCTTTGCATTGAAGAAGGTACTTCGTTACAACAGGGTCTAGTCGGAAGAGCACATTCCTGAGTAGGATAAATATAACAAGCTTCGAGAGAGCAATTCTCTTTGCATTGAAGAAGGTACTTCGCTAAAACAGGGTCTAGTCGGAAGAGCAAATTCCTGAGTAGGATAAATATAACAAGCTTCGAGAGAGCAATTCTCTTTGCATTGAAGAAGGTACTTCGTTACAACAGGGTCTAGTCGGAAGAGCACATTCCTGAGTAGGATAAATATAACAAGCGTCAAGAGAGCAATTCTCTTTGCATTGAAGAAGGTACTTCACCATAACAGGGTCTAGTCGGACGAACACATTCCTGAGTAGGATAAATATAACAAGCGTCAAGAGAGCAATTCTCTTTGCGTTGAAGAAGGTACTTCACCATAACAGGGTCTAGTCGGACGAGCACATTCATGAGTAGGATAAATATAACAAGCGTCAAGAGAGCAATTCTCTTTGCATTGAAGAAGATACTTCACCATAACAGGGTCTAGTCGGACGAACACATTCCTGAGTAGGATAAATATAACAAACTTGGAGATAGCAATTCTCTTTGCATTGAAGAAGGTACTCAACCACAACAGGGTCTAGTCGGACGAGCACATTCCTGAGTAGGATAAATATAACAAGCTTCGAGAGAGCAATTCTCTTTGCATTGAAAAAGGACCTTCCCTACAACAGGGCCTAGTCAGACGAGCTCATTTCCTGAGTAGGATAAATTTAACAAGCTTCGAGAGAGCAAGTCTCTTTGCATTGAAAAAGGAACTTCCCCACAACATGGTTTAATCTGTCGAACACGATCCTGAGTAAGATAAATATAACAAGCTTCGAGAGAGCAATTCTCTTTGCATTGAAGAAGGTGCTTCGCTACAACAGGGTCTAGTCGGAAGAACACATTAATGAATAGGATAAATATAACAAGCTTCGAGAGAGCAATTCTCTTTGCATTGAGGAAGGTACTTCGCTACAACAGGGTCTAGTCGGAAGAGCACATTCCTGAGTAGGATAAATATAACAAGCTTCGAGAGAGCAATTCTCTTTGCATTGAAGAAAGTCCTTCGCCACAACAGGGTCTAGTCGGACGAGCACATTCCTGAGTAGGATAAATTTAACAAGCTTCGAGAGAGCAATTCTCTTTGCATTGAAGAAGGTACTTCGCTACAACAGGGTCTAGTCGGAAGAGCACATTCCTGAGTAGGATAAATATAACAAGCTTCGAGAGAGCAATTCTCTTTGCATTGAAGAAGGTACTTCGCCACAACAGGGTCTAGTCGGACGAGCACATTCCTGAGTAGGATAAATAAACCAAGCTTCGAGAGAGCAATTCTCTTTGCATTGATGAAGGTACTTCGCTACAACAGGGTCTAGTCGGAAGAGCACATTCCTGAGTAGGATAAATTTAACAAGCTTTGAGAGAGCAATTCTCTTTGCATTGAAGAAGGTACTTCGCTACAACAGGATCTAGTCGGAAGAGCACATTCCTGAGTAGGATAAATATAACAAGCTTCGAGAGGGCAATTCTCTTTGCATTGAAGAAGGTACTTCGCTACAACAGGGTCTAGTCGGAAGAGCACATTCCTGAGTAGGAAAAATATATCAAGCTTCGAGAGAGCAATTCTCTTTGCATTGAAGAAGGTACTTCGCTACAACAGGGTCTAGTCGGAAGAGCACATTCCTGAGTAGGATAAATATAACAAGCTTCGAGAGAGCAATTCTCTTTGCATTGAAAAAGGAACTTCAGTACAACAGGGTCTAGTCGGAAGAGCACATTCCTGAGTAGGATAAATATACCAAGCTTCGAGAGAGCAATTCTCTTTGCATTGAAGAAGGTACTTCGCTACAACAGGGTCTAGTCGGAAGAGCACATTCCTGAGTAGGATAAATATAACAAGCTTCGAGAGAGCAATTCTCTTTGCATTGAAGCATTTACTTCGCTACAACAGGGTCTAGTCGGAAGAGCACATTCCTGAGTAGGATAAATATAACAAGCTTCGAGAGAGCAATTCTCTTTGCATTGAAGAAGGTACTTCGCTACAACAGGGTCTAGTCGGAAGAACACATTAATGAATAGGATAAATATAACAAGCTTCGAGAGAGCAATTCTCTTTGCATTGAGGAAGGTACTTCGCTACAACAGGGTCCAGTCGGAAGAGCACATTCCTGAGTAGGATAAATATAACAAGCTTCGAGAGAGCAATTCTCTTTGCATTGAAGAGGGTCCTTCGCTACAACAGGGTCTAGTCGGACGAGCACATTCCTGAGTAGGATAAATATAACAAGCTTCGAGAGAGCAATTCTCTTTGCATTGAAGAAGGTACTTCGCTACAACAGGGTCTAGTCGGAAGAGCACATTCCTGAGTAGGATAAATATAACAAGCTTCGAGAGAGCAATTCTCTTTGCATTGAAGAAGGTACTTCGCCACAACAGGGTCTAGTCGGACGAGCACATTCCTGAGTAGGATAAATATAACAAGCTTCGAGAGAGCAATTCTCTTTGCATTGATGAAGGTACTTCGCTACAACAGGGTCTAGTCGGAAGAGCACATTCCTGAGTAGGATAAATTTAACAAGCTTCGAGAGAGCAATTCTCTTTGCATTGAAGAAGGTACTTCGCTACAACAGGATCTAGTCGGAAGAGCACATTCCTGAGTAGGATAAATATAACAAGCTTCGAGAGAGCAATTCTCTTTGCATTGAAGAAGGTACTTCGCTACAACAGGGTCTAGTCGGAAGAGCACATTCCTGAGTAGGATAAATGAATCAAGCTTCGAGAGAGCAATTCTCTTTGCATTGAAGAAGGTACTTCGCTACAACAGGGTCTAGTCGGAAGAGCACATTCCTGAGTAGGATAAATATAACAAGCTTCGAGAAAGCAATTATCTTTGCATTGAAGAAGGTACTTCGCTACAACAGGGTCTAGTCGGCAGAGCACATTCCTGAGTAGGATAAATATAACAAGCGTCAAGAGAGCAATTCTCTTTGCATTGAAAAAGGTACTTCACCATAACAGGGTCTAGTCGGACGAACACATTCCTGAGTAGGATAAATATAACAAGCGTCAAGAGAGCAATTCTCTTTGCATTGAAGAAGATACTTCACCATAACAGGGTCTAGTCGGACGAGCACATTCCTGAGTAGGATAAATATAACAAACTTGGAGATAGCCATTCTCTTTGCATTGAAGAAGGTACTCAACCACGACAGGGTCTAGTCGGACGAGCACATTCCTGAGTAGGATAAATATAACAAGCTTCGAGAGAGCAATTCTCTTTGCATTGAAGAAGGTACTTCGTTACAACAGAATCTAGTCGGAAGAGCACATTCCTGAGTAGGATAAATATAACAAGCTTCGAGAGAGCAATTCTCTTTGCATTGAAGAAGGTACTTCGCTACAACAGGGTCTAGTCGGAAGAGCAGATTCCTGAGTAGGATAAATATAACAAGCTACGAGAGAGCAATTCTCTTTGCATTGAAGAAGGTACTTCGCTACAACAAGGTCTAGTCGGGAGAGCACATTCCTGAGTAGGATAAATATATCAAGCTTCGAGAGAGCATTTCTCTTTGCATTGAAGAAGGTACTTCGCTAAAACAGGGTCTAGTCGGAAGAGCACATTCCTGAGTAGGATAAATATAACAAGCTTCGAGAAAGCAATTCTCTTTGCATTGAAGAAGGTACTTCGCTACAACAGGGTCTAGTCGGCAGAGCACATTCCTGAGTAGGATAAATATAACAAGCTTCGAGAGAGCAATTCTGTTTGCATTGAAGAAGGTACTTCGCCACAACGGGGTCTAGTCGGAAGACACATTCCTGAGTAGGATAAATATACCAAGCTTCGAGAGAGCAATTCTCTTTGCATTGAAGAAGGTACGTCGCTACAACAGGGTCTAGTCGTAAGAGCGCATTCCTGAGTAGGATAAATATAACAAGCGTCGAGAGAGCAATTCTCTTTGCATTGAAAAAGGTACTTCACCACAACAGGGTCTAGTCGGACGAACACATTCCTGATTAGGATAAATATAACAAGCGTCAAGAGAGCAATTCTCTTTTCGTTGAAGAAGGTACTTCACCATAACAGGGTCTAGTCGGACGAGCACATTCATGAGTAGGATAAATATAACAAGCGTCAAGAGAGCAATTCTCTTTGCATTGAAGAAGATACTTCACCATAACAGGGTCTAGTCGGACGAACACATTCCTGAGTAGGATAAATATAACAAACTTGGAGATAGCAATTCTCTTTGCATTGAAGAAGGTACTCAACCACAACAGGGTCTAGTCGGACGAGCACATTCCTGAGTAGGATAAATATAACAAGCTTCGAGAGAGCAATTCTCTTTGCATTGAAGAAGGTACTTCGTTACAACAGGGTCTAGTCGGAAGAGCACATTCCTGAGTAGGATAAATATAACAAGCTTCGAGAGAGCAATTCTCTTTGCATTGAAGAAGGTACTTCGCTAAAACAGGGTCTAGTCGGAAGAGCAAATTCCTGAGTAGGATAAATATAACAAGCTTCGAGAGAGCAATTCTCTTTGCCATGAAGAAGGTACTTCGTTACAACAGGGTCTAGTCGGAAGAGCACATTCCTGAGTAGGATAAATATAACAAGCGTCAAGAGAGCAATTCTCTTTGCATTGAAGAAGGTACATCACCATAACAGGGTCTAGTCGGACGAACACATTCCTGAGTGGGATAAATATAACAAGCGTCAAAAGAGCAATTCTCTTTGCGTTGAAGAAGGTACTTCACCATAACGGGGTCTAGTCGGACGAGCACATTCATGAGTAGGATAAATATAACAAGCGTCAAGAGAGCAATTCTCTTTGCATTGAAGAAGATACTTCACCATAACAGGGTCTAGTCGGACGAACACATTCCTGAGTAGGATAAATATAACAAACTTGGAGATAGCAATTCTCTTTGCATTGAAGAAGGTACTCAACCACAACAGGGTCTAGTCGGACGAGCACATTCCTGAGTAGGATAAATATAACAAGCTTCGAGAGAGCAATTCTCTTTGCATTGAAAAAGGACCTTCCCTACAACAGGGCCTAGTCAGACGAGCTCATTTCCTGAGTAGGATAAATTTAACAAGCTTCGAGAGAGCAATTCTCTTTGCATTGAAAAAGGAACTTCCCCACAACATGGTTTAGTCGGTCGAGCACGATCCTGAGTAAGATAAATATAACAAGCTTCGAGAGAGCAATTCTCTTTGCATTGAAGAAGGTACTTCGCTACAACAGGGTCTAGTCGGAAGAGCACATTCCTGAGTAGGATAAATATAACAAGCTTCGAGAGAGCAAATCTGTTTGCGTTGAAGAAGGTACTTCGACACAACAGGGTCTAGTCGGAAGACACATTCCTGAGTAGGATAAATATAACAAGCTTCGAGAGAGCAATTCTCTTTGCATTGAAGAAGATACTTCGCTACAACAGGGTCTAGTCGGAAGAGCACATTCCTGAGTAGGATAAATGTAACAAGCGTCAAGAGAGCAATTCTCTTTGCATTGAAAAAGGTACTTCACCATAACAGGGTCTAGTCGGACGAACACATTCCTGAGTAGGATAAATATAACAAGCGTCAAGAGAGCAATTCTCTTTGCATTGAAGAAGATACTTCACCATAACAGGGTCTAGTCGGACGAGCACATTCCTGAGTAGGATAAATATAACAAACTTGGAGATAGCCATTCTCTTTGCATTGAAGAAGGTACTCAATCACGACAGGGTCTAGTCGGACGAGCACATTCCTGAGTAGGATAAATATAACAAGCTTCGAGAGAGCAATTCTCTTTGCATTGAAGAAGGTACTTCGTTACAACAGAATCTAGTCGGAAGAGCACATTCCTGAGTAGGATAAATATAACAAGCTTCGAGAGAGCAATTCTCTTTGCATTGAAGAAGGTACTTCGCTACAACAGGGTCTAGTCGGAAGAGCAGATTCCTGAGTAGGATAAATATAACAAGCTTCGAGAGAGCAATTCTCTTTGCATTGAAGAAGGTACTTCGCTACAACAAGGTCTAGTCGGAAGAGCAAATTCCTGAGTAGGATAAATATATCAAGCTTCGAGAGAGCATTTCTCTTTGCATTGAAGAAGGTACTTCGCTAAAACAGGGTCTAGTCGGAAGAGCACATTCCTGAGTAGGATAAATATAACAAGCTTCGAGAAAGCAATTCTCTTTGCATTGAAGAAGGTACTTCGCTACAACAGGGTCTAGTCGGCAGAGCACATTCCTGAGTAGGATAAATATAACAAGCTTCGAGAGAGCAATTCTGTTTGCATTGAAGAAGATACTTCGCCACAACGGGGTCTAGTCGGAAGACACATTCCTGAGTAGGATAAATATAACAAGCTTCGAGAGAGCAATTCTCTTTGCATTGAAGAAGGTACGTCGCTACAACAGGGTCTAGTCGTAAGAGCGCATTCCTGAGTAGGATAAATATAACAAGCGTAAAGAGAGCAATTCTCTTTGCATTGAAAAAGGTACTCCACCACAACAGGGTCTAGTCGGAAGAACACATTCCTGATTAGGATAAATATAACAAGCGTCAAGAGAGCAATTCTCTTTTCGTTGAAGAAGGTACTTCACCATAACAGGGTCTAGTCGGACGAGCACATTCATGAGTAGGATAAATATAACAAGCGTCAAGAGAGCAATTCTCTTTGCATTGAAGAAGATACTTCACCATAACAGGGTCTAGTCGGACGAACACATTCCTGAGTAGGATAAATAAAACAAACTTGGAGATAGCAATTCTCTTTGCATTGAAGAAGGTACTCAACCACAACAGGGTCTAGTCGGACGAGCACATTCCTGAGTAGGATAAATATAACAGGCTTCGAGAGAGCAATTCTCTTTGCATTGAAGAAGGTACTTCGTTACAACAGGGTCTAGTCGGAAGAGCACATTCCTGAGTAGGATAAATATAACAAGCTTCGAGAGAGCAATTCTCTTTGCATTGAAGAAGGTACTTCGCTAAAACAGGGTCTAGTCGGAAGAGCAAATTCCTGAGTAGGATAAATATAACAAGCTTCGAGAGAGCAATTCTCTTTGCATTGAAGAAGGTACTTCGTTACAACAGGGTCTAGTCGGAAGAGCACATTCCTGAGTAGGATAAATATAACAAGCGTCAAGAGAGCAATTCTCTTTGCATTGAAGAAGGTACTTCACCATAACAGGGTCTAGTCGGACGAACACATTCCTGAGTAGGATAAATATAACAAGCGTCAAGAGAGCAATTCTCTTTGCGTTGAAGAAGGTACTTCACCATAACAGGGTCTAGTCGGACGAGCACATTCCTGAGTAGGATAAATATAACAAGCTTCGAGAGAGCAATTCTCTTTGCATTGAAAAAGGAACTTCCCTACAACAGGGCCTAGTCAGACGAGCTCATTTCCTGAGTAGGATAAATTTAACAAGCTTCGAGAGAGCAATTCTCTTTGCATTGAAAAAGGAACTTCCCCACAACATGGTTTAGTCGGTCGAGCACGATCCTGAGTAAGATAAATATAACAAGCTTCGAGAGAGCAATTCTCTTTGCATTGAAGAAGGTACTTCGCTACAACAGGGTCTAGTCGGAAGAGCACATTCCTGAGTAGGATAAATATAACAAGCTTCGAGAGAGCAAATCTGTTTGCGTTGAAGAAGGTACTTCGACACAACAGGGTCTAGTCGGAAGACACATTCCTGAGTAGGATAAATATAACAAGCTTCGAGAGAGCAATTCTCTTTGCATTGAAGAAGATACTTCGCTACAACAGGGTCTAGTCGGAAGAGCACATTCCTGAGTAGGATAAATGTAACAAGCGTCAAGAGAGCAATTCTCTTTGCATTGAAAAAGGTACTTCACCATAACAGGGTCTAGTCGGACGAACACATTCCTGAGTAGGATAAATATAACAAGCGTCAAGAGAGCAATTCTCTTTGCATTGAAGAAGATACTTCACCATAACAGGGTCTAGTCGGACGAGCACATTCCTGAGTAGGATAAATATAACAAACTTGGAGATAGCCATTCTCTTTGCATTGAAGAAGGTACTCAATCACGACAGGGTCTAGTCGGACGAGCACATTCCTGAGTAGGATAAATATAACAAGCTTCGAGAGAGCAATTCTCTTTGCATTGAAGAAGGTACTTCGTTACAACAGAATCTAGTCGGAAGAGCACATTCCTGAGTAGGATAAATATAACAAGCTTCGAGAGAGCAATTCTCTTTGCATTGAAGAAGGTACTTCGCTACAACAGGGTCTAGTCGGAAGAGCAGATTCCTGAGTAGGATAAATATAACAAGCTTCGAGAGAGCAATTCTCTTTGCATTGAAGAAGGTACTTCGCTACAACAAGGTCTAGTCGGAAGAGCAAATTCCTGAGTAGGATAAATATATCAAGCTTCGAGAGAGCATTTCTCTTTGCATTGAAGAAGGTACTTCGCTAAAACAGGGTCTAGTCGGAAGAGCACATTCCTGAGTAGGATAAATATAACAAGCTTCGAGAAAGCAATTCTCTTTGCATTGAAGAAGGTACTTCGCTACAACAGGGTCTAGTCGGCAGAGCACATTCCTGAGTAGGATAAATATAACAAGCTTCGAGAGAGCAATTCTGTTTGCATTGAAGAAGGTACTTCGCCACAACGGGGTCTAGTCGGAAGACACATTCCTGAGTAGGATAAATATAACAAGCTTCGAGAGAGCAATTCTCTTTGCATTGAAGAAGGTACGTCGCTACAACAGGGTCTAGTCGTAAGAGCGCATTCCTGAGTAGGATAAATATAACAAGCGTCAAGAGAGCAATTCTCTTTGCATTGAAAAAGGTACTCCACCACAACAGGGTCTAGTCGGAAGAACACATTCCTGATTAGGATAAATATAACAAGCGTCAAGAGAGCAATTCTCTTTTCGTTGAAGAAGGTACTTCACCATAACAGGGTCTAGTCGGACGAGCACATTCATGAGTAGGATAAATATAACAAGCGTCAAGAGAGCAATTCTCTTTGCATTGAAGAAGATACTTCACCATAACAGGGTCTAGTCGGACGAACACATTCCTGAGTAGGATAAATAAAACAAACTTGGAGATAGCAATTCTCTTTGCATTGAAGAAGGTACTCAACCACAACAGGGTCTAGTCGGACGAGCACATTCCTGAGTAGGATAAATATAACAGGCTTCGAGAGAGCAATTCTCTTTGCATTGAAGAAGGTACTTCGTTACAACAGGGTCTAGTCGGAAGAGCACATTCCTGAGTAGGATAAATATAACAAGCTTCGAGAGAGCAATTCTCTTTGCATTGAAGAAGGTACTTCGCTAAAACAGGGTCTAGTCGGAAGAGCAAATTCCTGAGTAGGATAAATATAACAAGCTTCGAGAGAGCAATTCTCTTTGCATTGAAGAAGGTACTTCGTTACAACAGGGTCTAGTCGGAAGAGCACATTCCTGAGTAGGATAAATATAACAAGCGTCAAGAGAGCAATTCTCTTTGCATTGAAGAAGGTACTTCACCATAACAGAGTCTAGTCGGACGAACACATTCCTGAGTAGGATAAATATAACAAGCGTCAAGAGAGCAATTCTCTTTGCGTTGAAGAAGGTACTTCACCATAACAGGGTCTAGTCGGACGAGCACATTCCTGAGTAGGATAAATATAACAAGCTTCGAGAGAGCAATTCTCTTTGCATTGAAAAAGGAACTTCCCCACAACATGGTTTAGTCGGTCGAGCACGATCCTGAGTAAGATAAATATAACAAGCTTCGAGAGAGCAATTCTCTTTGCATTGAAGAAGGTGCTTCGCTACAACAGGGTCTAGTCGGAAGAACACATTAATGAATAGGATAAATATAACAAGGTTCGAGAGAGCAATTCTCTTTGCATTGAGGAAGGTACTTCGCTACAACAGGGTCTAGTCGGAAGAGCACATTCCTGAGTAGGATAAATATAACAAGCTTCGAGAGAGCAATTCTCTTTGCATTGAAGAAGGTCCTTCGCCACAACAGGGTCTAGTCGGACGAGCACATTCCTGAGTAGGATAAATATAACAAGCTTCGAGAGAGCAATTCTCTTTGCATTGAAAAAGGTACTTCACCACAACAGGGTCTAGTCGGACGAACACATTCCTGATTAGGATAAATATAACAAGCGTCAAGAGAGCAATTCTCTTTTCGTTGAAGAAGGTACTTCACCATAACAGGGTCTAGTCGGACGAGCACATTCATGAGTAGGATAAAAATAACAAGCGTCAAGAGAGCAATTCTCTTTGCATTGAAGAAGATACTTCACCATAACAGGGTCTAGTCGGACGAACACATTCCTGAGTAGGATAAATATAACAAACTTGGAGATAGCAATTCTCTTTGCATTGAAGAAGGTACTCAACCACAACAGGGTCTAGTCGGACGAGCACATTCCTGAGTAGGATAAATATAACAAGCTTCGAGAGAGCAATTCTCTTTGCATTGAAGAAGGTACTTCGTTAAAACAGGGTCTAGTCGGAAGAGCACATTCCTGAGTAGGATAAATATAACAAGCTTCGAGAGAGCAATTCTCTTTGCATTGAAGAAGGTACTTCGCTAAAACAGGGTCTAGTCGGAAGAGCAAATTCCTGAGTAGGATAAATATAACAAGCTTCGAGAGAGCAATTCTGTTTGCATTGAAGAAGGTACTTCGCCACAACGGGGTCTAGTCGGAAGACACATTCCTGAGTAGGATAAATATACCAAGCTTCGAGAGAGCAATTCTCTTTGCATTGAAGAAGGTACGTCGCTAAAACAGGGTCTAGTCGGAAGAGCACATTCCTGAGTAGGATAAATATAACAAGCTTCGAGAAAGCAATTCTCTTTGCATTGAAGAAGGTACTTCGCTACAACAGGGTCTAGTCGGCAGATCACATTCCTGAGTAGGATAAATATAACAAGCTTCGAGAGAGCAATTCTGTTTGCATTGAAGAAGGTACTTCGCCACAACGGGGTCTAGTCGGAAGACACATTCCTGAGTAGGATAAATATAACAAGCTTCGAGAGAGCAATTCTCTTTGCATTGAAGAAGGTACGTCGCTACAACAGGGTCTAGTCGTAAGAGCGCATTCCTGAGTAGGATAAATATAACAAGCGTCAAGAGAGCAATTCTCTTTGCATTGAAAAAGGTACTCCACCACAACAGGGTCTAGTCGGAAGAACACATTCCTGATTAGGATAAATATAACAAGCGTCAAGAGAGCAATTCTCTTTTCGTTGAAGAAGGTACTTCACCATAACAGGGTCTAGTCGGACGAGCACATTCATGAGTAGGATAAATATAACAAGCGTCAAGAGAGCAATTCTCTTTGCATTGAAGAAGATACTTCACCATAACAGGGTCTAGTCGGACGAACACATTCCTGAGTAGGATAAATAAAACAAACTTGGAGATAGCAATTCTCTTTGCATTGAAGAAGGTACTCAACCACAACAGGGTCTAGTCGGACGAGCACATTCCTGAGTAGGATAAATATAACAAGCTTCGAGAGAGCAATTCTCTTTGCATTGAAGAAGGTACTTCGTTACAACAGGGTCTAGTCGGAAGAGCACATTCCTGAGTAGGATAAATATAACAAGCTTCGAGAGAGCAATTCTCTTTGCATTGAAGAAGGTACTTCGCTAAAACAGGGTCTAGTCGGAAGAGCAAATTCCTGAGTAGGATAAATATAACAAGCTTCGAGAGAGCAATTCTCTTTGCATTGAAGAAGGTACTTCGTTACAACAGGGTCTAGTCGGAAGAGCACATTCCTGAGTAGGATAAATATAACAAGCGTCAAGAGAGCAATTCTCTTTGCATTGAAGAAGGTACTTCACCATAACAGGGTCTAGTCGGACGAACACATTCCTGAGTAGGATAAATATAACAAGCGTCAAGAGAGCAATTCTCTTTGCGTCGAAGAAGGTACTTCACCATAACAGGGTCTAGTCGGACGAGCACATTCCTGAGTAGGATAAATATAACAAGCTTCGAGAGAGCAATTCTCTTTGCATTGAAAAAGGAACTTCCCCACAACATGGTTTAGTCGGTCGAGCACGATCCTGAGTAAGATAAATATAACAAGCTTCGAGAGAGCAATTCTCTTTGCATTGAAGAAGGTGCTTCGCTACAACAGGGTCTAGTCGGAAGAACACATTAATGAATAGGATAAATATAACAAGCTTCGAGAGAGCAATTCTCTTTGCATTGAGGAAGGTACTTCGCTACAACAGGGTCTAGTCGGAAGAGCACATTCCTGAGTAGGATAAATATAACAAGCTTCGAGAGAGCAATTCTCTTTTCATTGAAGAAGGTCCTTCGCCACAACAGGGTCTAGTCGGACGAGCACATTCCAGAGTAGGATAAATATAACAAGCTTCGAGAGAGCAATTCTCTTTGCATTGAAAAAGGTACTTCACCACAACAGGGTCTAGTCGGAAGAACACATTCCTGATTAGGATAAATATAACAAGCGTCAAGAGAGCAATTCTCTTTTCGTTGAAGAAGGTACTTCACCATAACAGGGTCTAGTCGGACGAGCACATTCATGAGTAGGATAAAAATAACAAGCGTCAAGAGAGCAATTCTCTTTGCATTGAAGAAGATACTTCACCATAACAGGGTCTAGTCGGACGAACACATTCCTGAGTAGGATAAATATAACAAACTTGGAGATAGCAATTCTCTTTGCATTGAAGAAGGTACTCAACCACAACAGGGTCTAGTCGGACGAGCACATTCCTGAGTAGGATAAATATAACAAGCTTCGAGAGAGCAATTCTCTTTGCATTGAAGAAGGTACTTCGTTACAACAGGGTCTAGTCGGAAGAGCACATTCCTGAGTAGGATAAATATAACAAGCTTCGAGAGAGCAATTCTCTTTGCATTGAAGAAGGTACTTCGCTAAAACAGGGTCTAGTCGGAAGAGCAAATTCCTGAGTAGGATAAATATAACAAGCTTCGAGAGAGCAATTCTCTTTGCATTGAAGAAGGTACTTCGTTACAACAGGGTCTAGTCGGAAGAGCACATTTATGAGTAGGATAAATATAACAAGCGTCAAGAGAGCAATTCTCTTTGCATTGAAGAAGGTACTTCACCATAACAGGGTCTAGTCGGACGAACACATTCCTGAGTAGGATAAATATAACAAGCGTCAAGAGAGCAATTCTCTTTGCGTTGAAGAAGGTACTTCACCATAACAGGGTCTAGTCGGACGAGCACATTCATGAGTAGGATAAATATAACAAGCGTCAAGAGAGCAATTCTCTTTGCATTGAAGAAGATACTTCACCATAACAGGGTCTAGTCGGACGAACACATTCCTGAGTAGGATAAATATAACAAACTTGGAGATAGTAATTCTCTTTGCATTGAAGAAGGTACTCAACCACAACAGGGTCTAGTCGGACGAGCACATTCCTGAGTAGGATAAATATAACAAGCTTCGAGAGAGCAATTCTCTTTGCATTGAAAAAGGACCTTCCCTACAACAGGGCCTAGTCAGACGAGCTCATTTCCTGAGTAGGATAAATTTAACAAGCTTCGAGAGAGCAATTCTCTTTGCATTGAAAAAGGAACTTCCCCACAACATGGTTTAGTAGGTCGAGCACGATCCTGAGTAAGATAAATATAACAAGCTTCGAGAGAGCAATTCTCTTTGCATTGAAGAAGGTGCTTCGCTACAACAGGGTCTAGTCGGAAGAACACATTAATGAATAGGATAAATATAACAAGCTTCGAGAGAGCAATTCTCTTTGCATTGAGGAAGGTACTTCGCTACAACAGGGTCTAGTCGGAAGAGCACATTCCTGAGTAGGATAAATATAACAAGCTTCGAGAGAGCAATTCTCTTTGCATTGAAGAAGGTCCTTCGCCACAACAGGGTCTAGTCGGACGAGCACATTCCTGAGTAGGATAAATATAACAAGCTTCGAGAGAGCAATTCTCTTTGCATTGAAGAAGGTACTTCGCTACAACAGGGTCTAGTCGGAAGAGCACATTCCTGAGTAGGATAAATATAACAAGCTTCGAGAGAGCAATTCTCTTTGCATTGAAGAAGGTACTTCGCCACAACAGGGTCTAGTCGGACGAGCACATTCCTGAGTAGGATAAATATAACAAGCTTCGAGAGAGCAATTCTCTTTGCATTGATGAAGGTACTTCGCTACAACAGGGTCTAGTCGGAAGAGCACATTCCTGAGTAGGATAAATTTAACAAGCTTCGAGAGAGCAATTCTCTTTGCATTGAAGAAGGTACTTCGCTACAACAGGATCTAGTCGGAAGAGCACATTCCTGAGTAGGATAAATATAACAAGCTTCGAGAGAGCAATTCTCTTTGCATTGAAGAAGATACTTCACCATAACAGGGTCTAGTCGGACGAGCACATTCCTGAGTAGGATAAATATAACAAGCTTCGAGAGAGCAATTCTCTTTGCATTGAAGAAGGTACTTCGTTACAACAGGGTCTAGTCGGAAGAGCACATTCCTGAGTAGGATAAATATAACAAGCTTCGAGAGAGCAATTCTCTTTGCATTGAAGAAGGTACTTCGCTAAAACAGGGTCTAGTCGGAAGAGCAAATTCCTGAGTAGGATAAATATAACAAGCTTCGAGAGAGCAATTCTCTTTGCATTGAAGAAGGTACTTCGTTACAACAGGGTCTAGTCGGAAGAGCACATTCCTGAGTAGGATAAATATAACAAGCGTCAAGAGAGCAATTCTCTTTGCATTGAAGAAGGTACTTCACCATAACAGGGTCTAGTCGGACGAACACATTCCTGAGTAGGATAAATATAACAAGCGTCAAGAGAGCAATTCTCTTTGCGTTGAAGAAGGTACTTCACCATAACAGGGTCTAGTCGGACGAGCACATTCATGAGTAGGATAAATATAACAAGCGTCAAGAGAGCAATTCTCTTTGCATTGAAGAAGATACTTCACCATAACAGGGTCTAGTCGGACGAACACATTCCTGAGTAGGATAAATATAACAAACTTGGAGATAGCAATTCTCTTTGCATTGAAGAAGGTACTCAACCACAACAGGGTCTAGTCGGACGAGCACATTCCTGAGTAGGATAAATATAACAAGCTTCGAGAGAGCAATTCTCTTTGCATTGAAAAAGGACCTTCCCTACAACAGGGCCTAGTCAGACGAGCTCATTTCCTGAGTAGGATAAATTTAACAAGCTTCGAGAGAGCAATTCTCTTTGCATTGAAAAAGGAACTTCCCCACAACATGGTTTAGTCGGTCGAGCACGATCCTGAGTAAGATAAATATAACAAGCTTCGAGAGAGCAATTCTCTTTGCATTGAAGAAGGTACTTCGCTACAACAGGGTCTAGTCGGAAGAGCACATTCCTGAGTAGGATAAATATAACAAGCTTCGAGAGAGCAAATCTGTTTGCGTTGAAGAAGGTACTTCGCCACAACAGGGTCTAGTCGGAAGACACATTCCTGAGTAGGATAAATATAACAAGCTTCGGGAGAGCAATTCTCTTTGCATTGAAGAAGATACTTCGCTACAACAGGGTCTAGTCGGAAGAGCACATTCCTGAGTAGGATAAATATAACAAGCGTCAAGAGAGCAATTCTCTTTGCATTGAAAAAGGTACTTCACCATAACAGGGTCTAGTCGGACGAACACATTCCTGAGTAGGATAAATATAACAAGCGTCAAGAGAGCAATTCTCTTTGCATTGAAGAAGATACTTCACCATAACAGGGTCTAGTCGGACGAGCACATTCCTGAGTAGGATAAATATAACAAACTTGGAGATAGCCATTCTCTTTGCATTGAAGAAGGTACTCAATCACGACAGGGTCTAGTCGGACGAGCACATTCCTGAGTAGGATAAATATAACAAGCTTCGAGAGAGCAATTCTCTTTGCATTGAAGAAGGTACTTCGTTACAACAGAATCTAGTCGGAAGAGCACATTCCTGAGTAGGATAAATATAACAAGCTTCGAGAGAGCAATTCTCTTTGCATTGAAGAAGGTACTTCGCTACAACAGGGTCTAGTCGGAAGAGCAGATTCCTGAGTAGGATAAATATAACAAGCTTCGAGAGAGCAATTCTCTTTGCATTGAAGAAGGTACTTCGCTACAACAAGGTCTAGTCGGAATAGCACATTCCTGAGTAGGATAAATATATCAAGCTTCGAGAGAGCATTTCTCTTTGCATTGAAGAAGGTACTTCGCTAAAACAGGGTCTAGTCGGAAGAGCACATTCCTGAGTAGGATAAATATAACAAGCTTCGAGAAAGCAATTCTCTTTGCATTGAAGAAGGTACTTCGCTACAACAGGGTCTAGTCGGCAGAGCACATTCCTGAGTAGGATAAATATAACAAGCTTCGAGAGAGCAATTCTGTTTGCATTGAAGAAGGTACTTCGCCACAACGGGGTCTAGTCGGAAGACACATTCCTGAGTAGGATAAATATAACAAGCTTCGAGAGAGCAATTCTCTTTGCATTGAAGAAGGTACGTCGCTACAACAGGGTCTAGTCGTAAGAGCGCATTCCTGAGTAGGATAAATATAACAAGCGTCAAGAGAGCAATTCTCTTTGCATTGAAAAAGGTACTCCACCACAACAGGGTCTAGTCGGAAGAACACATTCCTGATTAGGATAAATATAACAAGCGTCAAGAGAGCAATTCTCTTTTCGTTGAAGAAGGTACTTCACCATAACAGGGTCTAGTCGGACGAGCACATTCATGAGTAGGATAAATATAACAAGCGTCAAGAGAGCAATTCTCTTTGCATTGAAGAAGATACTTCACCATAACAGGGTCTAGTCGGACGAACACATTCCTGAGTAGGATAAATAAAACAAACTTGGAGATAGCAATTCTCTTTGCATTGAAGAAGGTACTCAACCACAACAGGGTCTAGTCGGACGAGCACATTCCTGAGTAGGATAAATATAACAAGCTTCGAGAGAGCAATTCTCTTTGCATTGAAGAAGGTACTTCGTTACAACAGGGTCTAGTCGGAAGAGCACATTCCTGAGTAGGATAAATATAACAAGCTTCGAGAGAGCAATTCTCTTTGCATTGAAGAAGGTACTTCGCTAAAACAGGGTCTAGTCGGAAGAGCAAATTCCTGAGTAGGATAAATATAACAAGCTTCGAGAGAGCAATTCTCTTTGCATTGAAGAAGGTACTTCGTTACAACAGGGTCTAGTCGGAAGAGCACATTCCTGAGTAGGATAAATATAACAAGCGTCAAGAGAGCAATTCTCTTTGCATTGAAGAAGGTACTTCACCATAACAGGGTCTAGTCGGACGATCACATTCCTGAGTAGGATAAATATAACAAGCGTCAAGAGAGCAATTCTCTTTGCGTTGAAGAAGGTACTTCACCATAACAGGGTCTAGTCGGACGAGCACATTCCTGAGTAGGATAAATATAACAAGCTTCGAGAGAGCAATTCTCTTTGCATTGAAAAAGGAACTTCCCCACAACATGGTTTAGTCGGTCGAGCACGATCCTGAGTAAGATAAATATAACAAGCTTCGAGAGAGCAATTCTCTTTGCATTGAAGAAGGTGCTTCGCTACAACAGGGTCTAGTCGGAAGAACACATTAATGAATAGGATAAATATAACAAGCTTCGAGAGAGCAATTCTCTTTGCATTGAGGAAGGTACTTCGCTACAACAGGGTCTAGTCGGAAGAGCACATTCCTGAGTAGGATAAATATAACAAGCTTCGAGAGAGCAATTCTCTTTGCATTGAAGAAGGTCCTTCGCCACAACAGGGTCTAGTCGGACGAGCACATTCCTGAGTAGGATAAATATAACAAGCTTCGAGAGAGCAATTCTCTTTGCATTGAAAAAGGTACTTCACCACAACAGGGTCTAGTCGGACGAACACATTCCTGATTAGGATAAATATAACAAGCGTCAAGAGAGCAATTCTCTTTTCGTTGAAGAAGGTACTTCACCATAACAGGGTCTAGTCGGACGAGCACATTCATGAGTAGGATAAAAATAACAAGCGTCAAGAGAGCAATTCTCTTTGCATTGAAGAAGATACTTCACCATAACAGGGTCTAGTCGGACGAACACATTCCTGAGTAGGATAAATATAACAAACTTGGAGATAGCAATTCTCTTTGCATTGAAGAAGGTACTCAACCACAACAGGGTCTAGTCGGACGAGCACATTCCTGAGTAGGATAAATATAACAAGCTTCGAGAGAGCAATTCTCTTTGCATTGAAGAAGGTACTTCGTTACAACAGGGTCTAGTCGGAAGAGCACATTCCTGAGTAGGATAAATATAACAAGCTTCGAGAGAGCAATTCTCTTTGCATTGAAGAAGGTACTTCGCTAAAACAGGGTCTAGTCGGAAGAGCAAATTCCTGAGTAGGATAAATATAACAAGCTTCGAGAGAGCAATTCTCTTTGCATTGAAGAAGGTACTTCGTTACAACAGGGTCTAGTCGGAAGAGCACATTTATGAGTAGGATAAATATAACAAGCGTCAAGAGAGCAATTCTCTTTGCATTGAAGAAGGTACTTCACCATAACAGGGTCTAGTCGGACGAACACATTCCTGAGTAGGATAAATATAACAAGCGTCAAGAGAGCAATTCTCTTTGCGTTGAAGAAGGTACTTCACCATAACAGGGTCTAGTCGGACGAGCACATTCATGAGTAGGATAAATATAACAAGCGTCAAGAGAGCAATTCTCTTTGCATTGAAGAAGATACTTCACCATAACAGGGTCTAGTCGGACGAACACATTCCTGAGTAGGATAAATATAACAAACTTGGAGATAGCAATTCTCTTTGCATTGAAGAAGGTACTCAACCACAACAGGGTCTAGTCGGACGAGCACATTCCTGAGTAGGATAAATATAACAAGCTTCGAGAGAGCAATTCTCTTTGCATTGAAAAAGGACCTTCCCTACAACAGGACCTAGTCAGACGAGCTCATTTCCTGAGTAGGATAAATTTAACAAGCTTCGAGAGAGCAACTCTCTTTGCATTGAAAAAGGAACTTCCCCACAACATGGTTTAGTCGGTCGAGCACGATCCTGAGTAAGATAAATATAACAAGCTTCGAGAGAGCAATTCTATTTGCATTGAAGAAGGTGCTTCGCTACAACAGGGTCTAGTCGGAAGAACACATTAATGAATAGGATAAATATAACAAGCTTCGAGAGAGCAATTCTCTTTGCATTGAGGAAGGTACTTCGCTACAACAGGGTCTAGTCGGAAGAGCACATTCCTGAGTAGGATAAATATAACAAGCTTCGAGAGAGCAATTCTCTTTGCATTGAAGAAGGTCCTTCGCCACAACAGGGTCTAGTCGGACGAGCACATTCCTGAGTAGGATAAATATAACAAGCTTCGAGAGAGCAATTCTCTTTGCATTGAAGAAGGTACTTCGCTACAACAGGGTCTAGTCGGAAGAGCACATTCCTGAGTAGGATAAATATAACAAGCTTCGAGAGAGCAATTCTCTTTGCATTGAAGAAGGTACTTCGCCACAACAGGGTCTAGTCGGACGAGCACATTCCTGAGTAGGATAAATATAACAAGCTTCGAGAGAGCAATTCTCTTTGCATTGATGAAGGTACTTCGCTACAACAGGGTCTAGTCGGAAGAGCACATTCCTGAGTAGGATAAATTTAACAAGCTTCGAGAGAGCAATTCTCTTTGCATTGAAGAAGGTACTTCGCTACAACAGGATCTAGTCGGAAGAGCACATTCCTGAGTAGGATAAATATAACAAGCTTCGAGAGAGCAATTCTCTTTGCATTGAAGAAGGTACTTCGCTACAACAGGGTCTAGTCGGAAGAGCACATTCCTGAGTAGGATAAATGAATCAAGCTTCGAGAGAGCAATTCTCTTTGCATTGAAGAAGGTACTTCGCTACAACAGGGTCTAGTCGGAAGAGCACATTCCTGAGTAGGATAAATATAACAAGCTTCGAGAAAGCAATTATCTTTGCATTGAAGAAGGTACTTCGCTACAACAGGGTCTAGTCGGCAGAGCACATTCCTGAGTAGGATAAATATAACAAGCTTCGATAGAGCAATTCTGTTTGCGTTGAAGAAGGTACTTCGCCACAACAGGGTCTAGTCGGAAGACACATTCCTGAGTAGGATAAATATAACAAGCTTCGAGAGAGCAATTCTCTTTGCATTGAAGAAGATACTTCGCTACAAAAGGGTCTAGTCGGAAGAGCACATTCCTGAGTAGGATAAATATAACAAGCGTCAAGAGAGCAATTCTCTTTGCATTGAAAAAGGTACTTCACCATAACAGGGTCTAGTCGGACGAACACATTCCTGAGTAGGATAAATATAACAAACTTGGAGATAGCAATTCTTTTTGCATTGAAGAAGGTACTCAACCACAACAGGGTCTAGTCGGACGAGCACATTCCTGAGTAGGATAAATATAACAAGCTTCGAGAGAGCAATTCTCTTTGCATTGAAGAAGGTACTTCGTTACAACAGGGTCTAGTCGGAAGAGCACATTCCTGAGTAGGATAAATATAACAAGCTTCGAGAGAGCAATTCTCTTTGCATTGAAGAAGGTACTTCGCTAAAACAGGGTCTAGTCGGAAGAGCAAATTCCTGAGTAGGATAAATATAACAAGCTTCGAGAGAGCAATTCTCTTTGCATTGAAGAAGGTACTTCGTTACAACAGGGTCTAGTCGGAAGAGCACATTTATGAGTAGGATAAATATAACAAGCGTCAAGAGAGCAATTCTCTTTGCATTGAAGAAGGTACTTCACCATAACAGGGTCTAGTCGGACGAACACATTCCTGAGTAGGATAAATATAACAAGCGTCAAGAGAGCAATTCTCTTTGCGTTGAAGAAGGTACTTCACCATAACAGGGTCTAGTCGGACGAGCACATTCATGAGTAGGATAAATATAACAAGCGTCAAGAGAGCAATTCTCTTTGCATTGAAGAAGATACTTCACCATAACAGGGTCTAGTCGGACGAACACATTCCTGAGTAGGATAAATATAACAAACTTGGAGATAGCAATTCTCTTTGCATTGAAGAAGGTACTCAACCACAACAGGGTCTAGTCGGACGAGCACATTCCTGAGTAGGATAAATATAACAAGCTTCGAGAGAGCAATTCTCTTTGCATTGAAAAAGGACCTTCCCTACAACAGGGCCTAGTCAGACGAGCTCATTTCCTGAGTAGGATAAATTTAACAAGCTTCGAGAGAGCAATTCTCTTTGCATTGAAAAAGGTACTTCACCACAACAGGGTCTAGTCGGACGAACACATTCCTGATTAGGATAAATATAACAAGCGTCAAGAGAGCAATTCTCTTTGCATTGAAGAAGGTGCTTCGCTACAACAGGGTCTAGTCGGAAGAACACATTAATGAATAGGATAAATATAACAAGCTTCGAGAGAGCAATTCTCTTTGCATTGAGGAAGGTACTTCGCTACAACAGGGTCTAGTCGGAAGAGCACATTCCTGAGTAGGATAAATATAACAAGCTTCGAGAGAGCAATTCTCTTTGCATTGAAGAAGGTCCTTCGCCACAACAGGGTCTAGTCGGACGAGCACATTCCTGAGTAGGATAAATATAACAAGCTTCGAGAGAGCAATTCTCTTTGCATTGAAGAAGGTACTTCGCTACAACAGGGTATAGTCGGAAGAGCACATTCCTGAGTAGGATAAATATAACAAGCTTCGAGAGAGCAATTATCTTTGCATTGAAGAAGGTACTTCGCCACAACAGGGTCTAGTCGGACGAGCACTTTCCTGAGTAGGATAAATATAACAAGCTTCGAGAGAGCAATTCTCTTTGCATTGATGAAGGTACTTCGCTACAACAGGGTCTAGTCGGAAGAGCACATTCCTGAGTAGGATAAATTTAACAAGCTTCGAGAGAGCAATTCTCTTTGCATTCAAGAAGGTACTTCGCTACAACAGGATCTAGTCGGAAGAGCACATTCCTGAGTAGGATAAATATAACAAGCTTCGAGAGAGCAATTCTCTTTGCATTGAAGAAGGTACTTCGCTACAACAGGGTCTAGTCGGAAGAGCACATTCCTGAGTAGGATAAATGAATCAAGCTTCGAGAGAGCAATTCTCTTTGCATTGAAGAAGGTACTTCGCTACAACAGGGTCTAGTCGGAAAAGCACATTCCTGAGTAGGATAAATATAACAAGCTTCGAGAAAGCAATTATCTTTGCATTGAAGAAGGTACTTCGCTACAACAGGGTCTAGTCGGCAGAGCACATTCCTGAGTAGGATAAATATAACAAGCTTCGATAGAGCAATTCTGTTTGCGTTGAAGAAGGTACTTCGCCACAACAGGGTCTAGTCGGAAGACACATTCCTGAGTAGGATAAATATAACAAGCTTCGAGAGAGCAATTCTCTTTGCATTGAAGAAGATACTTCGCTGCAACAGGGTCTAGTCGGAAGAGCACATTCCTGAGTAGGATAAATATAACAAGCGTCAAGAGAGCAATTCTCTTTGCATTGAAGAAGGTACTTCACCATAACAGGGTCTAGTCGGACGAGCACATTCATGAGTAGGATAAATATAACAAGCGTCAAGAGAGCAATTCTCTTTGCATTGAAGAAGATACTTCACCATAACAGGGTCTAGTCGGACGAACACATTCCTGAGTAGGATAAATAGAACAAACTTGGAGATAGCAATTCTCTTTGCATTGAAGAAGGTACTCAACCACAACAGGGTCTAGTCGGACGAGCACATTCCTGAGTAGGATACATATAACAAGCTTCGAGAGAGCAATTCTCTTTGCATTGAAGAAGGTACTTCGTTACAACAGGGTCTAGTCGGAAGAGCACATTCCTGAGTAGGATAAATATAACAAGCTTCGAGAGAGCAATTCTCTTTGCATTGAAGAAGGTACTTCGTTACAACAGGGTCTAGTCGGAAGAGCACATTCCTGAGTAGGATAAATATAACAAGCGTCAAGAGAGCAATTCTCTTTGCATTGAAGAAGGTACTTCACCATAACAGGGTCTAGTCGGACGAACACATTCCTGAGTAGGATAAATATAACAAGCGTCAAGAGAGCAATTCTCTTTGCGTTGAAGAAGGTACTTCAACATAACAGGGTCTAGTCGGACGAGCACATTCATGAGTAGGATAAATATAACAAGCGTCAAGAGAGCAATTCTCTTTGCATTGAAGAAGATACTTCACCATAACAGGGTCTAGTCGGACGAACACATTCCTGGGTAGGATAAATATAACAAACTTGGAGATAGCAATTCTCTTTGCATTGAAGAAGGTACTAAACCACAACAGGGTCTAGTCGGACGAGCACATTCCTGAGTAGGATAAATATAACAAGCTTCGAGAGAGCAATTCTCTTTGCATTGAAAAAGGACCTTCCCTACAACAGGGCCTAGTCAGACGAGTTCATTTCCTGAGTAGGATAAATTTAACAAGCTTCGAGAGAGCAATTCTCTTTGCATTGAAAAAGGAACTTCCCCACAACATGGTTTAGTCGGTCGAGCACGATCCTGAGTAAGATAAATATAACAAGCTTCGAGAGAGCAATTCTCTTTGCATTGAAGAAGGTACTTCGCTACAACAGGGTCTAGTCGGAAGAGCACATTCCTGAGTAGGATAAATATAACAAGCTTCGAGAGAGCAATTCTCTTTGCATTGAAGAAGGTACTTCGCCACAACAGGGTCTAGTCGGACGAGCACATTCCTGAGTAGGATAAATATAACAAGCTTCGAGAAAGCAATTATCTTTGCATTGAAGAAGGTACTTCGCTACAACAGGGTCTAGTCGGCAGAGCACATTCCTGAGTAGGATAAATATAACAAGCTTCGATAGAGCAATTCTGTTTGCGTTGAAGAAGGTACTTCGCCACAACAGGGTCTAGTCGGAAGACACATTCCTGAGTAGGATAAATATAACAAGCTTCGAGAGAGCAATTCTCTTTGCATTGAAGAAGATACTTCGCTACAACAGGGTCTAGTCGGAAGAGCACATTCCTGAGTAGGATAAATATAACAAGCGTCAAGAGAGCAATTCTCTTTGCATTGAAGAAGGTACTTCACCATAACAGGGTCTAGTCGGACGAGCACATTCATGAGTAGGATAAATATAACAAGCGTCAAGAGAGCAATTCTCTTTGCATTGAAGAAGATACTTCACCATAACAGGGTCTAGTCGGACGAACACATTCCTGAGTAGGATAAATAGAACAAACTTGGAGATAGCAATTCTCTTTGCATTGAAGAAGGTACTCAACCACAACAGGGTCTAGTCGGACGAGCACATTCCTGAGTAGGATAAATATAACAAGCGTCAAGAGAGCAATTCTCTTTGCGTTGAAGAAGGTACTTCAACATAACAGGGTCTAGTCGGACGAGCACATTCATGAGTAGGATAAATATAACAAGCGTCAAGAGAGCAATTCTCTTTGCATTGAAGAAGATACTTCACCATAACAGGGTCTAGTCGGACGAACACATTCCTGGGTAGGATAAATATAACAAACTTGGAGATAGCAATTCTCTTTGCATTGAAGAAGGTACTAAACCACAACAGGGTCTAGTCGGACGAGCACATTCCTGAGTAGGATAAATATAACAAGCTTCGAGAGAGCAATTCTCTTTGCATTGAAAAAGGACCTTCCCTACAACAGGGCCTAGTCAGACGAGTTCATTTCCTGAGTAGGATAAATTTAACAAGCTTCGAGAGAGCAATTCTCTTTGCATTGAAAAAGGAACTTCCCCACAACATGGTTTAGTCGGTCGAGCACGATCCTGAGTAAGATAAATATAACAAGCTTCGAGAGAGCAATTCTCTTTGCATTGAAGAAGGTACTTCGCTACAACAGGGTCTAGTCGGAAGAGCACATTCCTGAGTAGGATAAATATAACAAGCTTCGAGAGAGCAATTCTCTTTGCATTGAAGAAGGTACTTCGCCACAACAGGGTCTAGTCGGACGAGCACATTCCTGAGTAGGATAAATATAACAAGCTTCGAGAGAGCAATTCTCTTTGCATTGAAGAAGGTACTTCGCTACAACAGGGTCTAGTCGGAAGAGCACATTCCTGAGTAGGATAAATATAACAAGCTTCGAGAGAGCAATTCTCTTTGCATTGAAGAAGGTACTTCGCCACAACAGGGTCTAGTCGGACGAGCACATTCCTGAGTAGGATAAATATAACAAGCTTCGAGAAAGCAATTATCTTTGCATTGAAGAAGGTACTTCGCTACAACAGGGTCTAGTCGGCAGAGCACATTCCTGAGTAGGATAAATATAACAAGCTTCGATAGAGCAATTCTGTTTGCGTTGAAGAAGGTACTTCGCCACAACAGGGTCTAGTCGGAAGACACATTCCTGAGTAGGATAAATATAACAAGCTTCGAGAGAGCAATTCTCTTTGCATTGAAGAAGATACTTCGCTACAACAGGGTCTAGTCGGAAGAGCACATTCCTGAGTAGGATAAATATAACAAGCGTCAAGAGAGCAATTCTCTTTGCATTGAAGAAGGTACTTCACCATAACAGGGTCTAGTCGGACGAGCACATTCATGAGTAGGATAAATATAACAAGCGTCAAGAGAGCAATTCTCTTTGCATTGAAGAAGATACTTCACCATAACAGGGTCTAGTCGGACGAACACATTCCTGAGTAGGATAAATAGAACAAACTTGGAGATAGCAATTCTCTTTGCATTGAAGAAGGTACTCAACCACAACAGGGTCTAGTCGGACGAGCACATTCCTGAGTAGGATACATATAACAAGCTTCGAGAGAGCAATTCTCTTTGCATTGAAGAAGGTACTTCGTTACAACAGGGTCTAGTCGGAAGAGCACATTCCTGAGTAGGATAAATATAACAAGCTTCGAGAGAGCAATTCTCCTTGCATTGAAGAAGGTACTTCGTTACAACAGGGTCTAGTCGGAAGAGCACATTCCTGAGTAGGATAAATATAACAAGCGTCAAGAGAGCAATTCTCTTTGCATTGAAGAAGGTACTTCACCATAACAGGGTCTAGTCGGACGAACACATTCCTGAGTAGGATAAATATAACAAGCGTCAAGAGAGCAATTCTCTTTGCGTTGAAGAAGGTACTTCAACATAACAGGGTCTAGTCGGACGAGCACATTCATGAGTAGGATAAATATAACAAGCGTCAAGAGAGCAATTCTCTTTGCATTGAAGAAGATACTTCACCATAACAGGGTCTAGTCGGACGAACACATTCCTGGGTAGGATAAATATAACAAACTTGGAGATAGCAATTCTCTTTGCATTGAAGAAGGTACTAAACCACAACAGGGTCTAGTCGGACGAGCACATTCCTGAGTAGGATAAATATAACAAGCTTCGAGAGAGCAATTCTCTTTGCATTGAAAAAGGACCTTCCCTACAACAGGGCCTAGTCAGACGAGTTCATTTCCTGAGTAGGATAAATTTAACAAGCTTCGAGAGAGCAATTCTCTTTGCATTGAAAAAGGAACTTCCCCACAACATGGTTTAGTCGGTCGAGCACGATCCTGAGTAAGATAAATATAACAGGCTTCGAGAGAGCAATTCTCTTTGCATTGAAGAAGGTGCTTCGCTACAACAGGGTCTAGTCGGAAGAACACATTAATGAATAGGATAAATATAACAAGCTTCGAGAGGGCAATTCTCTTTGCATTGAGGAAGGTACTTCGCTACAACAGGGTCTAGTCGGAAGAGCACATTCCTGAGTAGGATAAATATAACAAGCTTCGAGAGAGCAATTCTCTTTGCATTGAAGAAGGTCCTTCGCCACAACAGGGTCTAGTAGGACGAGCACATTCCTGAGTAGGATAAATATAACAAGCTTCGAGAGAGCAATTCTCTTTGCATTGAAGAAGGTACTTCGCTACAACAGGGTCTAGTCGGAAGAGCACATTCCTGAGTAGGATAAATTTAACAGGCTTTGAGAGAGCAATTCTCTTTGCATTGAAGAAGGTACTTCGCTACAACAGGATCTAGTCGGAAGAGCACATTCCTGAGTAGGATAAATATAACAAGCTTCGAGAGAGCAATTCTCTTTGCATTGAAGAAGGTACTTCGCTACAACAGGGTCTAGTCGGAAGAGCACATTCCTGAGTAGGATAAATATATCAAGCTTCGAGAGAGCAATTCTCTTTGCATTGAAGAAGGTACTTCGCTACAACAGGGTCTAGTCGGAAGAGCACATTCCTGAGTAGGATAAATATAACAAGCTTCGAGAGAGCAATTCTCTTTGCATTGAAAAAGGAACTTCAGTACAACAGGGTCTAGTCGGAAGAGCACATTCCTGAGTAGGATAAATATACCAAGCTTCGAGAGAGCAATTCTCTTTGCATTGAAGAAGGTACTTCGCTACAACAGGGTCTAGTCGGAAGAGCACATTCCTGAGTAGGATAAATATAACAAGCTTCGAGAGAGCAATTCTCTTTGCACTGAAGAAGGTACTTCGCTACAACAGGGTCTAGTCGGAAGAGCACATTCCTGAGTAGGATAAATATAACAAGCTTCGAGAGAGCAATTCTCTTTGCATTGAAGAAGGTACTTCGCTACAACAGGGTCTAGTCGGAAGAACACATTAATGAATAGGATAAATATAACAAGCTTCGAGAGAGCAATTCTCTTTGCATTGAGGAAGGTACTTCGCTACAACAGGGTCTAGTCGGAAGAGCACATTCCTGAGTAGGATAAATATAACAAGCTTCGAGAGAGCAATTCTCTTTGCATTGAAGAGGGTCCTTCGCCACAACAGGGTCTAGTCGGACGAGCACATTCCTGAGTAGGATAAATATAACAAGCTTCGAGAGAGCAATTCTCTTTGCATTGAAGAATGTACTTCGCTACAACAGGGTCTAGTCGGAAGAGCACATTCCTGAGTAGGATAAATATAACAAGCTTCGAGAGAGCAATTCTCTTTGCATTGAAGAGGGTCCTTCGCCACAACAGGGTCTAGTCGGACGAGCACATTCCTGAGTAGGATAAATATAACAAGCTTCGAGAGAGCAATTCTCTTTGCATTGAAGAAGGTACTTCGCTACAACAGGGTCTAGTCGGAAGAGCACATTCCGGAGTAGGATAAATATAACAAGCTTCGAGAGAGCAATTCTCTTTACATTGAAGAAGGTACTTCGCCACAACAGGGTCTAGTCGGACGAGCACATTCCTGAGTAGGATAAATATAACAAGCTTCGAGAGAGCAATTCTCTTTGCATTGATGAAGGTACTTCGCTACAACAGGGTCTAGTCGGAAGAGCACATTCCTGAGTAGGATAAATTTAACAAGCTTCGAGAGAGCAATTCTCTTTGCATTGAAGAAGGTACTTCGCTACAACAGGATCTAGTCGGAAGAGCACATTCCTGAGTAGGATAAATATAACAAGCTTCGAGAGAGCAATTCTCTTTGCATTGAAGAAGGTACTTCGCTACAACAGGGTCTAGTCGGAAGAGCACATTCCTGAGTAGGATAAATGAATCAAGCTTCGAGAGAGCAATTCTCTTTGCATTGAAGAAGGTACTTCGCTACAACAGGGTCTAGTCGGAAGAGCACATTCCTGAGTAGGATAAATATAACAAGCTTCGAGAAAGCAATTATCTTTGCATTGAAGAAGGTACTTCGCTACAACAGGGTCTAGTCGGCAGAGCACATTCCTGAGTAGGATAAATATAACAAGCTTCGAGAGAGCTTTTCTGTTTGCGTTGAAGAAGGTACTTCGCCACAACAGGGTCTAGTCGGAAGACACATTCCTGAGTAGGATAAATATAACAAGCTTCGAGAGAGCAATTCTCTTTGCATTGAAGAAGATACTTCGCTACAACAGGGTCTAGTCGGAAGAGCACATTCCTGAGTAGGATAAATATAACAAGCGTCAAGAGAGCAATTCTCTTTGCATTGAAAAAGGTACTTCACCATAACAGGGTCTAGTCGGACGAACACATTCCTGAGTAGGATAAATATAACAAGCGTCAAGAGAGCAATTCTCTTTGCATTGAAGAAGATACTTCACCATAACTGGGTCTAGTCGGACGAGCACATTCCTGAGTAGGATAAATATAACAAACTTGGAGATAGCCATTCTCTTTGCATTGAAGAAGGTACTCAACCACGACAGGGTCTAGTCGGACGAGCACATTCCTGAGTAGGATAAATATAACAAGCTTCGAGAGAGCAATTCTCTTTGCATTGAAGAAGGTACTTCGTTACAACAGAATCTAGTCGGAAGAGCACATTCCTGAGTAGGATAAATATAACAAGCTTCGAGAGAGCAATTCTCTTTGCATTGAAGAAGGTACTTCGCTACAACAGGGTCTAGTCGGAAGAGCACATTCCTGAGTAGGATAAATATAACAAGCTTCGAGAAAGCAATTCTCTTTGCATTGAAGAAGGTACTTCGCTACAACAGGGTCTAGTCGGCAGAGCACATTCCTGAGTAGGATAAATATAACAAGCTTCGAGAGAGCAATTCTGTTTGCATTGAAGAAGGTACTTCGCCACAACGGGGTCTAGTCGGAAGACACATTCCTGAGTAGGATAAATATAACAAGCTTCGAGAGAGCAATTCTCTTTGCATTGAAGAAGGTACGTCGCTACAACAGGGTCTAGTCGTAAGAGCGCATTCCTGAGTAGGATAAATATAACAAGCGTCAAGAGAGCAATTCTCTTTGCATTGAAAAAGGTACTTCACCACAACAGGGTCTAGTCGGACGAACACATTCCTGATTAGGATAAATATAACAAGCGTCAAGAGAGCAATTCTCTTTTCGTTGAAGAAGGTACTTCACCATAACAGGGTCTAGTCGGACGAGCACATTCATGAGTAGGATAAATATAACAAGCGTCAAGAGAGCAATTCTCTTTGCATTGAAGAAGATACTTCACCATAACAGGGTCTAGTCGGACGAACACATTCCTGAGTAGGATAAATATAACAAACTTGGAGATAGCAATTCTCTTTGCATTGAAGAAGGTATTCAACCACAACAGGGTCTAGTCGGACGAGCACATTCCTGAGTAGGATAAATATAACAAGCTTCGAGAGAGCAATTCTCTTTGCATTGAAGAAGGTACTTCGTTACAACAGGGTCTAGTCGGACGAGCACATTCCTGAGTAGGATAAATATACCAAGCTTCGAGAGAGCAATTGTCTTTGCATTGAAGAAGGAACTTCCCTACAACATGGTTTAGTCGGTCGAGCACGTTCCTGAGTAAGATAAATCTAACAAGCTTCGAGAGAGCAATTCTCTTTGCATTGCAGAAGGAACTTCCCTACAACAGGGTCTAGTCGAACGAGCATATTCCTGATTAAGATAAATATAACAAGCTTCGAGAGAGCAATTCTCTTTGCATTGAAAAAGGAACTTCCCCACAACATGGTTTAGTCGGTCGAGCACGATCCTGAGTAAGATAAATATAACAAGAGTAGGAATGGGTTTAGAATAGCACAGCCACCCCTAATCTCGTCCGCTACGTAACCTAGGACTATAGGGGTAGTTTCGGATGATGCGGACGAACGTCGCGACCTTGATCCAAGCCGTAGGGGTGGTTTTGTCCACGTTTAGAAGGGTGGGGGGTAGTTTTTCGAAAAAAAAATTATTTCCAACCCACTGACCTAAGCTAGCCAAAATGGATCAAACCTAACCTAACCTACGTGTGGGGTGTGACCTCGGCCACGTTCAGGACCATCTCCGGGGGCAGCTCCGGGGGTGGATTGGGGGGTGGGGGGTAGTTTTTGAAAAATTTTTGGAAAATCGTGTCTTGACCGACAGGGTGAGTTCAGGGTCTAATACGGGCTGCTGAGGGGTAGTTTCACCTAGGGGTAGTTTTTACAAAAAATATGAAATTGCCGAAAATCGATCGGATGGATCAACAGACAGTACAGGATATGTCTAGAGTCCTTTTTGGACCTATGCGGGGGCGGTTCACCTAGGGGTAGTTTTTAAATAAAATATGAAATTGCCAAAAATCGATCGGTATGATCGAAGGACCGTACGGGATATGTGTCCATTATGGTAGGCTGGGTGGGTGGGATCACCGGTTTTCAGATTGCCAAAAATGATCGAGGTCCTAGGTAAAAGCCAATCCCGAACCGGCGCCAGAGGTAACACCGCCTAGGAGCGGGTAAAGCTAACACGGAGCACGCACACGGTTAAAGCCAAACCGAGCCCAGCCACCCGGCAGCTAGGCCTTAGGTAAAGCTAACACGGAGCTAGCCCTCGGGTCATCACGAGGCCGACCCTTAGGTAAAGTAACCCTGGAATAGCTCCAGTGGTGGGGGTAACTTTTGGAAAGATTTAACGGTTATCTGATGACGTATCAGCGCTTGAGCGAGTCTAGGCAAGTAGTAGGCATACCCTAACTATAGTGTTCTACCCTAAATAAATTGGCTGATGCAGGGCAAGGGGCAAACCCGCAGAGTTAACACACTATCTTGGAGGTAGACCCACCCAAACCACAGGCATAGCATCCCTGCAGCGGGGATTTAGCCAACCCAAGGCAGGCGCTTAAGTAAAGCCCCCTGAAGAAAAGGCTTAAGGTAAAGCTACCTTGAAGCCTGGTCTTAGGTAAAGCCTCTTTGGAGGTAGACTTTAAGTAAAGCTACCCAAGAGTCTGGCCAGGATGGTTGCTATATCAATTACAACCTATCGACCAAGACAAACACCTCCACCAAGTCCTAGGTAAAGCCATCCAGGTGTCAGACCTTAGGTAAAGTAACCGAGGAGTCGGGCCTGAGGTAAAGCCAGCCGGGCCCTAGGTAAAGCTACCATTGAGGCAGACCATCGGTAAAGCTACCATGGAGTCGGGGCCTAGGTAAAGCTACCATGGAGTTAGACCATAGGTAAAGCAAACACGGAGCAAGGACTCAGGTAAAAGCCATCTCGAAGCCAGCCGATAGGTAAAGTAACCCTGGATTCAGGCATCAAGTGGGGGTGGTTATTAAATAATATATGAAATTACCAAAAATGATCGGTTAGATCAAACGGCCAACGACCTACATAGAGTTCAAATAGTCAACAAGTTGAATCGACCAATCACAACGCGGGGGCCCGGTAGGCCTACGTAAACGGTCAATGTAAGACGAGAAGGCCTATATAACGTGTTAAACCAATATATATGACAGCCCACATAATGTGTTAAACAAATATGCAGGCCTACATACATACTATGTCGGTAAACCGACATACTATGTCGGTAAATCACCGGCCAAAGCCTATATGAACTGAGATAGTTTCACCTCATATATCAGGCAGAACCACGGGCAGGCAACCGTATAATATGGGGAGTACTATAAGGTATAGCTAAACCAATATATACGATAGACCACATAATGTGTTAAACAAATACGCAAGCTTGCATACATACTATGCTAGGCCTACATACATGAATCCCTAAATGCGCCTACTATGTCGGTAAATCACTGGCCACAGCCTATATGAACAGAGATAGTTTCACCTCATATATCAGGTAGAACCTGGCAATCGTATAATATGGGAAGTACTATAAGGTACATCTACCAATGCATAACCTATCAAGCCCATGACGGTCAACAAATATTACAATATAATTAAAAAAAAGTTACGCAACCTATATATACATACAGTGCTAAGCCAACATTCAGGCATATATACTTTGTTAAACCAGCATGCAATATACTCTAAATAGCCATAACGGTGTTAAACCAATATGCAGGTTAACCCATATACATCCTGTATTAGGCCAATATTCCCGTTACCCACATATGCCTATATAATATGTTAAGCCTGGATGAATGATATCTTATATAGTGTGTTAAACAAAAACGCTTATAAACCCACATAAATAATATGCTAAGCCTACATACTGTGCTAAACAGATACGCGTGTAAACTCACATAAATACAATGCTAACCAACATGGATGCTATCCTACATAGGCTTATATACTATGTTAGGTCTGGATACGTGATTGCCCCATATAGTGTGTTAAATAAATATGCGTGTAAACCAAATAAATACTCTGGTAAGCCAACATGCATGCTATCATAGATAGGCGTATATACTATGTTAGGCCTACATATCGCGTTAAACAAACATGTGTAAGCCACCATACATATTATGCTAAGCCGACTTACATGAATCCCTAAATGTGCCCGCTATGTCGGTAAACCACTGGCCAAAGCCTATATGATCTGAGCTATTTTCACCTTGTCTATCAGGTAGAACCAGGCAATCGAATAATATGGGAAGTACTATAGGGTACATCTACCAATGCATAACCTATCACGCCCATGACGGTCAACAAATACTACAATATAATTTAAAAAAGTTACGCAACCTATATACATACAGTGCTAAGCCAACATTCAGGCATATATACTATGTTATACCAGCATGCAATATAATCTACATAGCCATATATACGCTGTTAAACCAATATGCAGGTTAACCTATATACATCCTGTATTAGGCCAATATCCCCGTTACCCGCATAGGCCTATATAATATGTTAAGCCTGTATAAGTGATTGCCCTTATAGTGTGTTAAATAAATATGCGTGTAAACCAAATAAATACTCTGGTAAGCCAACATGTATGCTATCATAGATAGGAACTTAGAAAAAATTATTTTCAACCCACTAACCTAAGCTAGCCAGAGTGCTTCTAACCTAACCTACTGTTAGGTGTGCGATAAAGATGAGGATCATCACGCCATCTGCCATGTACAGAGATATTGTGATGGTTTAGTTAGTGACCCTCAATTAGCCTGTGTAATAGGCTATTCAATCGTAGCGCTATTTACTTAGCTAGTGTGACGAGTTATGTGTTGGTAGCTGTGATAAGTAATGTATTGGTAGCCGTCCACACCTTGCTGTTGTCGTAGTTCATGAGGTGGTAGGTTTTCCTTACGGAGCTATTGTCTTAGCACTGATATAGATCTTACGTAAGTATTATCTTGGTCACGGATCGATAACTGTTTTTACGTAGCTATTGTGATGTTGGTAGCTGTCTTTACGTGGCTAGTGTAATGGTTCATTATTTAATAGCAATCATTACTGAGTTAGGTTATGCATCTTTAGCTGTCTTTACATAGCTATTATGATAAGTTATGTATTGGTTGTTATCTTTTCGTAGCTATTTTAATGGGGTAGGCATTGTTAGCTGCCTTTACGCATTTATTGTCCTTACATAGCTAATATGATAGGGTATGTATTGGATGTTATCTTTTCGTAGCTATTTTTACGGGGTAGGCCTTGTTAGCTGCCTTTACGCAGTTATTGTGTGACAGGTTATGCCTAGCTGTTTTTACATAAGTCTTGTGATAGGTTATACAATATTAACCGTCTGTACATAGCTATTATGGTAGGGTGAGCAGCGGTAGCTCTAACGTAACTATTGTGATATAGTATGGATTGGTAGCTGTCTTTACGAAGATATCTCTTAAGGTCTTAAATTGATAGAGGGCGTTACGTAACCATTGTCTTAGATTATGAGCCGGTAACAGTTTTGACATACCTATTGTGGTAGAGTATAATTTGTTAGCTGTTTTACAGAGATGGTGTCTAAAGTCTCGGTTTGATGGAGAACATACCTGGACAATATATGTAATGGCCTTGACGGTTTCTGCATACCTATTTTGGTACGCGTTGATAGCTATAATTATGTCTTGGGCTTAAAGCTTTTGCCGGTGCCTTCACTAACCATAACCCATTTGACTTCGGTGTAGATGTTGGTTGATTAGCGTAAGTTTTTCATTTTGATTAGCTGAAACGCTGATCTGGGCATAGCCGCCATAGCCTATTTGGACTTGGTGTCAATGCTGTTCGTTTGAACTTCACGTATGTTGGTTAAACTACGCGTATGACAGTAGTTTAGTTGAAACGTTGGTTATTTGATCTAGCCTACACAGGCCATAGCCCTATTTGAAGTCGGTATCAACATTGCCACCATCTTGTTCTCCACCTGAATGACGTCATATTCGATCCTAGGTTGTGTATCGGATACTATGTGTTACCTTATATCACGCCGCTCATGAAATGCTGTGTGTTTGTCAAGCTATACTTCGGGTGCTATATGACGAACTTTAGCCGAGCTATGCAACGGATATTATGTGTTACTTTGTATTCATACTTCTCATCGGATACTATGTGTTAGCCGTAGTCAGGCTATGGTTTGAATATGTTGTGTTAGCCCTAGTCATGACTTGCATCGGCCGCTATGCGTTAATGATTATCCGGGCTATGTATCAGGTATTATGTGGTAATTTGTGGGCAGCTTGTAGGTTAGTGTGTGATATCCATTAGCTAAACTATGCACCGAATATAATGTGTTATACTTTGTAGGTCCATGTCTTCTTAGCATAATATCTATGCTGGCTTACACACATATATGTTTAACACATTATGTATTCTATTATGTATTTGGGCTTAACATAGTATGATAGCATGCATGTTGGTTTACCATAGTATTTATGTAGGTTTACACGCATATTTGTTTAACAGCGTATATATGGCCATTTAGAGTATATTGCATGCTGGTTTAACATAGTATATATGCCTATATTGGTTAGCACTGTATGTATATAGGTTGCGCGACTTTTTTTTTGATTATATTGTAGTATTTGCTGACCGTCATGGGCGTGATAGGTTATGCATTGTTAGCTATACGATATAGTACTTCCCGTATTATACAGCCGCCTGCCTGAGGTTCTACCTGATAGACGGGTGAAAATGTGTGTCGGACTCTGATCATATAAGCTTGGGCCTGTGGTTTACCAACATAGTAGGCCTTATGGATACAACGTGTTAATCGTTAACGGGGCCTCTGGATACTATATATTAAACCTTCGTCAGGCTATGCATTGGATACTATGTGTTATTGATCAGGTATTATGTGGTACCTGTAGGATAGTGTGTGATAGCCGTTTAGCTAACCTATGCAGTGGATATAATGTGTTACAGTTTGTAGGCCCTTGTCGGCTTAGCATAATATGTATGGTGGCTTACACATGTTTGTTTAACGCGATATGTAGGCCTAACATAGTATATACGCCTATCTATGATAGCATACATGTTGGCTTACCAGAGTATTTATTTGGTTTACACGCATATTTATTTAACACACTATAAGGGCAATCACTTATACAGGCTTAACATATTATATAGGCCTATGCGGGTAACGGGGATATTGGCCTAATACAGGATGTATATAGGTTAACCTGCATATTGGTTTAACAGCGTATATATGGCTATGTAGATTATATTGCATGCTGGTATAACATAGTATATATGCCTGAATGTTGGCTTAGCACTGTATGTATATAGGTTGCGTAACTTTTTTAAATTATATTGTAGTATTTGTTGACCGTCATGGGCGTGATAGGTTATGCATTGGTAGATGTACCCTATAGTACTTCCCATATTATTCGATTGCCTGGTTCTACCTGATAGACAAGGTGAAAATAGCTCAGATCATATAGGCTTTGGCCAGTGGTTTACCGACATAGCGGGCACATTTAGGGATTCATGTAAGTCGGCTTAGCATAATATGTATGGTGGCTTACACATGTTTGTTTAACGCGATATGTAGGCCTAACATAGTATATACGCCTATCTATGATAGCATGCATGTTGGCTTACCAGAGTATTTATTTGGTTTACACGCATATTTATTTAACACACTATATGGGGCAATCACGTATCCAGGCCTAACATAGTATATAAGCCTATGTAGGATAGCATCCATGTTGGTTAGCATTGTATTTATGTGAGTTTACACGCGTATCTGTTTAGCACAGTATGTAGGCTTAGCATATTATTTATGTGGGTTTACAAGCGTTTTTGTTTAACACACTATATAAGATATCATTCATCCAGGCTTAACATATTATATAGGCATATGTGGGTAACGGGAATATTGGCCTAATACAGGATGTATATGGGTTAACCTGCATATTGGTTTAACACCGTTATGGCTATTTAGAGTATATTGCATGCTGGTTTAACAAAGTATATATGCCTGAATGTTGGCTTAGCACTGTATGTATATATAGGTTGCGTAACTTTTTTTTAATTTTATTGTAATATTTGTTGACCGTCATGGGCTTGATAGGTTATGCATTGGTAGATGTACCTTATAGTACTTCCCATATTATACGATTGCCAGGTTCTACCTGATATATAAGGTGAAACTATCTCTGTTCATATAGGCTGTGGCCAGTGATTTACCGACATAGTAGGCGCATTTAGGGATTCATGTATGTAGGCCTAGCATAGTATGTATGCAAGCTTGCGTATTTGTTTAACACATTATGTGGTCTATCGTATATATTGGTTTAGCTATACCTTATAGTACTCCCCATATTATACGGTTGCCTGCCCGTGGTTCTGCCTGATATATGAGGTGAAACTATCTCAGTTCATATAGGCTTTGGCCGGTGATTTACCGACATAGTATGTCGGTTTACCGACATAGTATGTATGTAGGCCTGCATATTTGTTTAACACATTATGTGGGCTGTCATATATATTGGTTTAACACGTTATATAGGCCTTCTCGTCTTACATTGACCGTTTACGTAGGCCTACCGGGCCCCCGCGTTGTGATTGGTCGATTCAACTTGTTGACTATTTGAACTCTATGTAGGTCGTTGGCCGTTTGATCTAACCGATCATTTTTGGTAATTTCATATATTATTTAATAACCACCCCCACTTGATGCCTGAATCCAGGGTTACTTTACCTATCGGCTGGCTTCGAGATGGCTTTTACCTGAGTCCTTGCTCCGTGTTTGCTTTACCTATGGTCTAACTCCATGGTAGCTTTACCTAGGCCCCGACTCCATGGTAGCTTTACCGATGGTCTGCCTCAATGGTAGCTTTACCTAGGGCCCGGCTGGCTTTACCTCAGGCCCGACTCCTCGGTTACTTTACCTATGGTCTGACACCTGGATGGCTTTACCTAGGACTTGGTGGAGGTGTTTGTCTTGGTCGATAGGTTGTAATTGATATAGCAACCATCCTGGCCAGACTCTTGGGTAGCTTTACTTAAAGTCTACCTCCAAAGAGGCTTTACCTAAGACCAGGCTTCAAGGTAGCTTTACCTTAAGCCTTTTCTTCAGGGGGCTTTACTTAAGGGCCTGCCTTGGGTTGGCTAAATCCCCGCTGCAGGGATGCTATGCCTGTGGTTTGGGTGGGTCTACCTCCAAGATAGTGTGTTAACTCTGCGGGTTTGCCCCTTGCCCTGCATCAGCCAATTTATTTAGGGTAGAACACTATAGTTAGGGTATGCCTACTACTTGCCTAGACTCGCTCAAGCGCTGATACGTCATCAGATAACCGTTAAATCTTTCCAAAAGTTACCCCCACCACTGGAGCTATTCCAGGGTTACTTTACCTAAGGGTCGGCCTCGTGATGACCCGAGGGCTAGCTCCGTGTTAGCTTTACCTAAGGCCTAGCTGCCGGGTGGCTGGGCTCGGTTTGGCTTTAACCGTGTGCGTGCTCCGTGTTAGCTTTACCCGCTCCTAGGCGGTGTTACCTCTGGCGCCGGTTCGGGATTGGCTTTTACCTAGGACCTCGATCATTTTTGGCAATCTGAAAACCGGTGATCCCACCCACCCAGCCTACCATAATGGACACATATCCCGTACGGTCCTTCGATCATACCGATCGATTTTTGGCAATTTCATATTTTATTTAAAAACTACCCCTAGGTGAACCGCCCCCGCAATGGTCCAAAAAGGACTCTAGACATATCCTGTACTGTCTGTTGATCCATCCGATCGATTTTCGGCAATTTCATATTTTTTGTAAAAACTACCCCTAGCTGAAACTACCCCTCAGCAGCCCGTATTAGACCCTAAACTCACCCTATCGGTCAAGACACGATTTTCCAAAAATGTTTTGAAAACTACCCCCCACCCCCCAATCCACCCCCGGAGCTGCCCCCGGAGATGGTCCTGAACGTGGCCGAGGTCACCCCCCACACGTAGGTTAGGTTAGGTTTGATCCATTTTGGCTAGCTTAGGTCAGTGGGTTGAAAATAAATTTTTTTTTCGAAAAACTACACCCTACCCTTCTAAACGTGGACAAAACCACCCCTACGGCTTGGATTAAGGTCGCGACGTTCGTCCGCATCATCCGAAACTACCCCTATAGTCCTAGGTTACGTAGCGGACGAGTTTTTTTTTTTTTTGAAAAACTACCCCCTACCCCCCTGAACGTGGTCGAAACCACCCCCTTGGTCTAGGGTCAAGGCCGGGATGACCTTGAGCATCATCCAAAACTACCCCTATAGTCCTAGGTTACGTAGCGGCCGAGTTTAGGGGTGGCTGTGCTATTCTAAACCCATTCCTACTAACAAGCTTCGAGAGAGCAATTCTCTTTGCATTGAAAAAGGAATTTCAGTACAACAGGGTCTAGTCGGAAGAGCACATTCCTGAGTAGGATAAATATACCAAACTTCGAGAGAGCAATTCTCTTTGCATTGAAGAAGGTACTTCGCTACAACAGGGTCTAGTCGGAAGAGCACATTCCTGAGTAGGATAAATATAACAAGCTTCGAGAGAGTAATTCTCTTTGCATTGAAGAAGGTACTTCGCTACAACAGGGTCTATTCGGAAGAGCACATTCCTGAGTAGGATAAATATAACAAGCTTCGAGAGAGCAATTCTCTTTGCATTGAAGAAGGTACTTCGCTACAACAGTGTCTAGTCGGAAGGACACATTAATGAGTAGGATAAATATAACAAGCTTCGAGAGAACAATTGTCTTTGCATTGAAGAAGGTACTTCGCTACAACAGGGTCTAGTCGGAAGACCACATTCCTGAGTAGGATAAATATAACAAGCTTCGAGAGAGCAATTCTCTTTGCATTGAAGAAGGTACTTCGCCACAACAGGGTCTAGTCGGACGAGCACATTCCTGAGTAGGATAAATATAACAAGCTTCGAGAGAGCAATTCTCTTTGCATTGAAGAAGGTACTTTGCTACAACAGGGTCTAGTCGGAAGAGCACATTCCTGAGTAGGATAAATATAACAAGCTTCGAGAGAGTAATTCTCTTTGCATTGAAGAAGGTACTTCGCTACAACAGGGTCTAGTCGGAAGAGCACATTCCTGAGTAGGATAAATATAACAAGCTTCGAGAGAGCAATTCTCTTTGCATTGAAGAAGGTACTTCGCCACAACAGGGTCTAGTCGGACGAGCACATTCCTGAGTAGGATAAATATAACAAGCTTCGAGAGAGGAATTCTCTTTGCATTGAAGAAGGTACTTCGCTAGAACAGGGTCTAGTCGGAAGAACACATTCCTGAGTAGGATAAATTTAACAAGCTTCGAGAGAGCAATTCTCTTTGCATTGAAGAAGGTACTTCGCTACAACAGGATCTAGTCGGAAGAGCACATTCCTGAGTAGGATAAATATAACAAGCTTCGAGAGAGCATTTCTCTTTGCATTGAAGAAGGTACTTCGCTACAACAGGGTCTAGTCGGAAGAGCACATTCCTGAGTAGGATAAATATAACAAGCTTCGAGAGAGTAATTCTCTTTGCATTGAAGAAGGTACTTCGCCACAACAGGGTCTAGTCGGACGAGCACATTCCTGAGTAGGATAAATATAACAAGCTTCGAGAGAGCAATTCTCTTTGCATTGAAGAAGGTACTTTGCTACAACAGGGTCTAGTCGGAAGAGCACATTCCTGAGTAGGATAAATATAACAAGCTTCGAGAGAGCAATTCTGCTTGCATTGTAGAAGGTACTTCGCCACAACAGGGTCTAGTCGGAAGAGCACATTCCTGAGTAGGATAAATATAACAAGCTTCGAGAGAGTAATTCTCTTTGCATTGAAGAAGGTACTTCGCCACAACAGGGTCTAGTCGGACGAGCACATTCCTGAGTAGGATAAATATAACAAGCTTCGAGAGAGCAATTCTCTTTGCATTGAAGAAGGTACTTTGCTACAACAGGGTCTAGTCGGAAGAGCACATTCCTGAGTAGGATAAATATAACAAGCTTCGAGAGAGAAATTCTGCTTGCATTGTAGAAGGTACTTCGCCACAACAGGGTCTAGTCGGAAGAGCACATTCCTGAGTAGGATAAATATAACAAGCTTCGAGAGAGTAATTCTCTTTGCATTGAAGAAGGTACTTCGCCACAACAGGGTCTAGTCGGACGAGCACATTCCTGAGTAGGATAAATATAACAAGCTTCGAGAGCGCAATTCTCTTTGCATTGAAGAAGGTACTTTGCTACAACAGGGTCTAGTCGGAAGAGCACATTCCTGAGTAGGATAAATATAACAAGCTTCGAGAGAGTAATTCTCTTTGCATTGAAGAAGGTACTTCGCTACAACAGGGTCTAGTCGGAAGAGCACATTCCTGAGTAGGATAAATATAACAAGCTTCGAGAGAGCAATTCTCTTTGCATTGAAGAACGTACTTCGCTACAACAGGGTCTAGTCGGAAGAGCACATTCCTGAGTAGGATAAATATAACAAGCTTCGAGAGAGCAATTCTTTTTGCATTGAAGAAGGTACTTCGCTACAACAGGGTCTAGTCGGAAGAGCACATTCCTGAGTAGGATAAATATAACAAGCTTCGAGAGAGCAATTCTGCTTGCATTGTAGAAGGTACTTCGCCACAACAGGGTCTAGTCGGAAGAGCACATTCCTGAGTAGGATAAATATAACAAGGTTCGAGAGAGTAATTCTCTTTGCATTGAAGAAGGTACTTCGCCACAACAGGGTCTAGTCGGACGAGCACATTCCTGAGTAGGATAAATATAACAAGCTTCGAGAGAGTAATTCTCTTTGCATTGAAGAAGGTACTTTGCTACAACAGGGTCTAGTCGGAAGAGCACATTCCTGAGTAGGATAAATATAACAAGCTTCGAGAGAGTAATTCTCTTTGCATTGAAGAAGGTACTTCGCTACAACAGGGTCTAGTCGGAAGAGCACATTCCTGAGTAGGATAAATATAACAAGCTTCGAGAGAGCAATTCTCTTTGCATTGAAGAAGGTACTTCGCCACAACAGGGTCTAGTCGGACGAGCACATTCCTGAGTAGGATAAATATAACAAGCTTCGAGAGAGCAATTCTCTTTTCATTGAAGAAGGTTCTTCGCTACAACAGGGTCTAGTCGGAAGAGCACATTCCTGAGTAGGATAAATTTAACAAGCTTCGAGAGAGGAATTCTCTTTGCATTGAAGAAGGTACTTCGCTAGAACAGGGTCTAGTCGGAAGACCACATTCCTGAGTAGGATAAATATAACAAGCTTCGAGAGAGCAATTCTTTTTGCATTGAAGAAGGTACTTCGCCACAACCGGGTCTAGTCGAAAGAGCACATTCCTGAGTAGGATAAATATAACAAGCTTCGAGAGAGCAATTCTGCTTGCATTGTAGAAGGTACTTCGCCACAACAGGGTCTAGTCGGACGAGCACATTCCTGAGTAGGATAAATATAACAAGCTTCGAGAGAGTAATTCTCTTTGCATTGAAGAAGGTACTTCGCCACAACAGGGTCTAGTCGGACGAGCACATTCCTGAGTAGGATAAATATAACAAGCTTCGAGAGAGCAATTCTCTTTGCATTGAAGAAGGTACTTTGCTACAACAGGGTCTAGTCGGAAGAGCACATTCCTGAGTAGGATAAATATAACAAGCTTCGAGAGAGTAATTCTCTTTGCATTGAAGAAGGTACTTCGCTACAACAGGGTCTAGTCGGAAGAGCACATTCCTGAGTAGGATAAATATAACAAGCTTCGAGAGAGCAATTCTCTTTGCATTGAAGAAGGTACTTCGCCACAACAGGGTCTAGTCGGACGAGCACATTCCTGAGTAGGATAAATATAACAAGCTTCGAGAGAGCAATTCTCTTTTCATTGAAGAAGGTTCTTCGCTACAACAGGGTCTAGTCGGAAGAGCACATTCCTGAGTAGGATAAATTTAACAAGCTTCGAGAGAGGAATTCTCTTTGCATTGAAGAAGGTACTTCGCTAGAACAGGGTCTAGTCGGAAGAGCACATTCCTGAGTAGGATAAATATAACAAGCTTCGAGAGAGCAATTCTCTTTGCATTGAAGAACGTACTTCGCTACAACAGGGTCTAGTCGGAAGAGCACATTCCTGAGTAGGATAAATATAACAAGCTTCGAGAGAGCAATTCTTTTTGCATTGAAGAAGGTACTTCGCTACAACAGGGTCTAGTCGGAAGAGCACATTCCTGAGTAGGATAAATATAACAAGCTTCGAGAGAGCAATTCTGTTTGCATTGAAGAAGGTACTTCGCCACAACAGGGTCTAGTCGGAAGAGCACATTCCTGAGTAGGATAAATATAACAAGCTTCGAGAGAGTAATTCTCTTTGCATTGAAGAAGGTACTTCGCCACAACAGGGTCTAGTCGGACGAGCACATTCCTGAGTAGGATAAATATAACAAGCTTCGAGAGAGCAATTCTCTTTGCATTGAAGAAGGTACTTTGCTACAACAGGGTCTAGTCGGAAGAGCACATTCCTGAGTAGGATAAATATAACAAGCTTCGAGAGAGCAATTCTGCTTGCATTGTAGAAGGTACTTCGCCACAACAGGGTCTAGTCGGAAGAGCACATTCCTGAGTAGGATAAATATAACAAGCTTCGAGAGAGTAATTCTCTTTGCATTGAAGAAGGTACTTCGCCACAACAGGGTCTAGTCGGACGAGCACATTCCTGAGTAGGATAAATATAACAAGCTTCGAGAGAGCAATTCTCTTTGCATTGAAGAAGGTACTTTGCTACAACAGGGTCTAGTCGGAAGAGCACATTCCTGAGTAGGATAAATATAACAAGCTTCGAGAGAGTAATTCTCTTTGCATTGAAGAAGGTACTTCGCTACAACAGGGTCTAGTCGGAAGAGCACATTCCTGAGTAGGATAAATATAACAAGCTTCGAGAGAGCAATTCTCTTTGCATTGAAGAAGGTAATTCGCTACAACAGGGTCTAGTCGGAAGAGCACATTCCTGAGTAGGATAAATATAAAAGGCTTCGAGAGAGCAATTCTCTTTGCATTGAAGAAGGTACTTCGCTACAACAGAGTCTAGTCGGAAGAGCACATTCCTGAGTAGGATAAATATAACAAGCTTCGAGAGAGCAATTCTGTTTGCATTGAAGAAGGTACTTCGCCACAACAGGGTCTAGTCGGAAGAGCACATTCCTGAGTAGGATAAATATAACAAGCTTCGAGAGAGCAATTCTCTTTGCATTGAAGAAGGTACTTCGCTACAACAGCGTCTAGTCGGAAGAGCACATTCCTGAGTAGGATAAATATAACAAGCTTCGAGAGAGCAATTCTCTTTGCATTGAAGAAGGTGCTTTGCTACAACAGGGTCTAGTCGGAAGAGCACATTCCTGAGTAGGATAAATATAACAAGCTTCGAGAGAGTAATTCTCTTTGCATTGAAGAAGGTACTTCGCTACAACAGGGTCTAGTCGGACGAGCACATTCCTGAGTAGGATAAATATAACAAGCTTCGAGAGAGCAATTCTCTTTGCATTGAAGAAGGTACTTCGCCACAACAGGGTCTAGTCGGAAGAGCACATTCCTGAGTAGGATAAATATAACAAGCTTCGAGAGAGCAATTCTCTTTTCATTGAAGAAGGTTCTTCGCTACAACAGGGTCTAGTCGGAAGAGCACATTCCTGAGTAGGATAAATTTAACAAGCTTCGAGAGAGCAATTCTCTTTGTATTGAAGAAGGTACTTCGCTACAACAGGATCTAGTCGGAAGAGCACATTCCTGAGTAGGATAAATATAACAAGCTTCGAGAGAGCAATTCTCTTTGCATTGAAGAAGGTAATTCGCTACAACAGGGTCTAGTCGGAAGAGCACATTCCTGAGTAGGATAAATATAACAGGCTTCGAGAGAGCAATTCTCTTTGCATTGAAGAAGGTACTTCGCCACAACAGGGTCTAGTCGGAAGAGCACATTCCTGAGTAGGATAAATATAACAAGCTTCGAGAGAGCAATTCTGTTTGCATTGAAGAAGGTACTTCGCCACAACAGGGTCTAGTCGGAAGAGCACATTCCTGAGTAGGATAAATATAACAAGCTTCGAGAGAGCAATTCTGTTTGCATTGAAGAAGGTACTTCGCCACAACAGGGTCTAGTCGGAAGAGCACATTCCTGAGTAGGATAAATATAACAGGCTTCGAGAGAGCAATTCTCTTTGCATTGAAGAAGGTACTTCGCTACAACAGGGTCTAGTCGGAAGAGCACATTCCAGAGTAGGATAAATATAACAATGGTCAAGAGGGATAAATGGAATGAAGCGATATGTAAAGACACTTCTAAAAATTCTTATTTGCTAATTAAAAATATACATATGACATGGTTAAATAGAAATATAGATGAAGGAGTTCCAATAAACTATATACAGAAAGGATAAACTGAAAATTTGGCAACGTGAAATAATTTTGGAGGGGGAGTCTAGAATCGTAGGATTTAAAAGAATTTACACTAGGAAAATAAACACAGTACCAATAACAAAGTTCTGACTGGGTGGGATTTACTGAGGGCTTTATTCAATAAACTTTTCCCTGTCAAGAACTAAGTAGATTATAACGCATAAGGAGCTTAAGTTAGATTATTCACCATATAATAGTCTCCGTGTTCATGGCTGGGTTCTCATTACTTCCTTAACCATTTCATTCATATTTAAACTACTTTCTGCAACGCTGAAAGTATCAGGCATAGCAAACAACCGCAATGTCATCTCTCGCTGCTATTCATTAGGATATTATAGTTTTCACGTATTTTTTTTAATTAATAAGAAAATCTTTATTTTTATTTTATTTTGTTTCATTTTAAAAATTTTAGTGTCTTCAAGAAACAAAGTTTTGATGAAAACGCCAACTAAGAAAAAAATGGGAAATGAACAAAAGCCGAAATATCATTGGCCGTACCTTGGAATTATTTTCCTTGATCCACAAAGACCATGCTACCATAAACACGTCTAATGTTACGATTTTGCCTTTGTTCGAAGCTTTATGTTCTTCGGCCTTTCTTCCGAAGCAAGTTACTCAAACCACGTGACCATATAAAAAAGTATTTTTGCTATGATGAAACAGAGGCTTTATAATGATGTTGCCCTTTACAAGGAACGAATAAGAAAATAAATGTCATATACATTCGCTAATAATACCAGGTATACCTTCACGTTTAGTTTCTCCCTTAATGCACTAATTATAATCCTTATATTCTTCTTGTAAAATCAAGGAAATTATGTGGAAGAAAAGCGCCCCATGATAAGTTTCTACTCTTGATTCCCTTTGGAGATGTAGACAAGGCTGGAACCACAAACGGATTATTTGTAACCTTGTAACTATTCCTGCCCCTACCTCGTTCGTAGTGTCCTTCATTCCTTACAAAAGCAACAATGTGTCCCTGTAAAACACAACTAAACTTGCACCCAATAAGTGTGAAACTGGCTCCAATATATATATATATATATTAATTATTCTTGTAGCGCATAATATATATATATATATATATACATATATATATATATATATATATATATATAATATTCATTATTGCAGCGCATAATATATATATATATATATATATATATATATATATATATATATATATATATATATATATATATATATATATCAAAAACAACTAAGGTTATTCAAATGCAAGAATTATTATTCTTGTATATATTATTATGAATATTATTCATTCCTGATGATGTTGGTACTGTTTATCAGCGAAAAGTTTTGAATATAAATTAATAAATAAATCTTGTATTTGAATAACCTTACTTGTTTTTGATTATTAAGAGAAAAAAACATTATATATAATCATTCTGCAGTGCATAAGATTTATATATATGCAGTGTATAATATATATATATATTATATTATATTAAATATGGTGATATGTTTTCTTGTAATATAGTCAATAAATTAAAAATATTTCAAAACAATATATATATATATATATGCATGTAGACACTTTTAGGTGTTTTGAATCCCTAATTGCTAGAGGCGAAGTAGTGTCTGTTTTTCCTAAAGGAAAATCTATCGCTCCTAAAGGTTTCAAAGGACCTTTCAAAGGACCCTCAGAAAGGTTGTACCTTTCTCCCTTGAATCAAATTCAACTGTTTCCCCTGAAGCAAAGTTTGCCTGTCTCCCTTGAAGCAAGGTTTAATTCTCTAACCTTAAGCAAGGGGTTTTCCTGTCACCCCTAAAGAAGGATTATTTGTCTCCCCTAAAGCAAGGTTTACCTGTCTCTTCTAAAACAAGGTTACCTATCTCCCTTAAAGCAAGGTTTACCTGTCTACTCTAAAACAATATTCAACTGCTTTCCCTTCAGCATATTATGTCTCCATTAAAGCGTAAGTTTAGCTATCTTCCCTGAAGTAACGTTTACCTGCCTCTCTATGTTTACATCCTCTGGATTTCCAGTCTTAATGGACCGTAGTCGTGTCGACCCTTGTTTAGGTAATTTTAAAAGGTAATACATCTTTATTCCTACGTTTTGTTGGACATTTAATTGCTTTTCCCATTATATAATTTATATTAATTACAGTAGTCCCTACTTTTAAATATTTTACAAACATATGAACCATTTTCGCAATGTGTATAATATAAATTATGTAACGGAAAAAAGTAATTAATTAAACAACAAAATGTATGAGATGATTAAAAGGGGTTTCCATCCAGTATTACATAAAGAAGCGTCGACTCGGTTGCAGTTCATCAAGTCTTCACATAGCATGCGCAATCGATCTACCTTTCATAAATATATAAATACTAGCTATTTTCCGTCGCGGCTTCGCCCGCAATTATAATATGTAGGTAATACAATTTATGGTGAGTTTCAAAATTACAGTGGGTTTATTCAATTTAATGTGTATCCATTTGTAATACTATATGACTATATGTTCTCATGCAAGGCATAGATTTTTTATTACTCTATGTTTCTATATATCTAGCTACATCCCGAGTAACTGTATATCAAGCTTCGTCCATCGATAGAATTTCATTAGTTTGTGATTGAAGTTCACTGAATGTATATTTATTGCCAAATGTATTGTACACCATTGGACTGTATAGTTCAGTGATTGTATAATTCACTGAAAAAACACATCCATACTTCAATTTATTGACCAATTGATAATTTCTAAGTAATATCCTAATTTATATCTTTCTAAAAACGACTTATTCAAAGACTTTCTCTATCACATTCGAATATTACGTTAACACATTAAATATATATATTAATCTCGTTATGTTGAATTTTAGTAGAAGTAATATATTTGATAACTGATAAAGAATAACAGTTTAGCATAATAAAAGTAAATTAAAAATAATGACCTAATATTTCACTTCTCTGAGGGGTTTTTAGTGACCAAAATAAACAAACCCCAATAAATTTATAATACGAACATTATACAACGGTAAACTTCTAACAGATAGTTACAAACTAATCGTCTGATTTGCAAGAAGTGAAATCATTAATGCTATCAGTGCGTATTTATGGGCAGTGATAAATGAAAATATAGGCAGTGATAAAAATAAATTATTTGTCCAAACGGAAAGTATTTACAGATAATATAGTCTTAACATTAAACATTTATTATCTATTTTGAAAATAATATTCGTTCAACATTTGTAAAATATTTATATTATAATGCAAACTTTTCACTCTCTAAAAGATTTGGCCAGTTATTTATACGAAGTGTTGCTGCATATAAATATGTGAAGTAATAGCTACGTGTGATTTTTCTCCGCTTACTGTTATAATAAGTATATATTTTTGACCCATACTTCAGCCACACATTGCATGGGCATTAAATTTCTAGGATTTTAGGAAAATGTTTTACGTTTAAAAAAGTATTTTCATTCTATACCTGAAAATAATTAGTGTGGAACTTTAGTAAAGAAGAAAAAATCACGAAGGTATCTTTGCAGTGAGTTTGCGCAGTGATAAACTTTTCTTAAAATATTCCCCTGATTTTAATCATGTAATCATCTATTTACGGTCTCTGAAAAAACAACTGTAGTCAATTCCCAAATATCAGTCATCATACATTATAAACTACCAACTTTATAAACATAATTCTTAAACTAACCTAATAATTTGTATATTTAAATTTAAGGGACTGAATGGGGCTAGACAAGTAACATAAAATATATGCTTATAAAAAATAATTTTTCAATAGCTAATAACAGGGAATGAGGTATTTTAAAATCTAAAGTCTATGTTCATCTTAGGTACCGAAACCATCTTCATACCAAAATTATACCTCTCACTAACACTTCTAAAAACACTCCATCCACACTCCCTATGTCTATGACCCATCCTCTTATAAAACACCCTTCCGCTTCCTTTATCTCTTTCATTCTCACTGCTATAAAACACTCTTTTATATTCTTTCTGTCTCTCACTTTCACTTCTACAAAACACACCTTCAAAACCCCCTATCTCGCTTATTTTTACTCCAAAAAACACTTTTTATACCCCTTCTGTCTCCTACTTCTGTAAAACACACCCTCTAAACCCCTTCTTTCTCTCACTCATAACCATATCTTACCACAACCCTTCCACCTTCCCCAGTAATGGAAACCAATACATTCACCTATATGATTTTACATCCTCCAAATCCCCTTCCTCCCATATTACTTCACACAATTCCCCTCTACTTTCATATATTCACAAAATTTCCCGCCTTTAGATGCTCATTGAACGTACATAGCCTATAGTATTTAATCTTTTGACACTCCACCTTTCACTTCTTCCTACTTCCACAAATATAAACTTTACTATGCTGACATCTTACTCAATTACTTTTTCTTTCCACCCTCCACCTCCTGACCAACCTAACTCTCCTCCACCTAACGCTCATCCGCCTTTTATACTCTCCTTAATTTTCAATCTATTCATCCCATTAAACAACCCATTGAGCAACCTTTCAATCAACTGACATACACCACCACATTTCCCCTAACCGTGGCAATATTACCCACACCTCTCTTGCCAATATGTAAACGATTTCCCAAACATCCCTACCTGTAGAGGAAAACAGTAACATTATTAACACTCCAAAATGTTGAGAAAAAGAATCTAGTTGTTGATTATTTGAAATTAACTGAATATTTTTCAGACGTTTGTTTTAGCATCGATATGTTTATTTAGCGTTATTAAAATATAGTCAAAATGTAAAGCTCCTCTTTATATACTGCAAAATTTAAAGTTACTGTTTATGTTGTGGAAAATTTAAAGTTCCTCTTTATGTTCTGCAAAATGTAAAGCTCATGTTTATATTCTGCACAGTTTAGAGCTCCTCTTTATATTCTGGAGAAATTTAAGCTCCTGATTATACTCGGGAAAATTTAAAGCGCCTGTTTATATTCAGGAAAATCTAAAGCTTATCTTTGTATTCTACAATATTTAAAGTTCCTCTTTATGTTCTGCAAAATGTAAAGCTCATGTTTATATTCTGCACAGTTTAGAGCTCCTCTTTATATTCTGGAGAAATTTAAGCTCCTGATTATACTCGGGAAAATTTAAAGCGCCAGTTTATATTCTGGAAAATCTAAAGCTTATCTTTGTATTCTACAATATTTAAAGCTCATGTTTATATTCTGCAAAATTTAAACCTCTTGTTTATATTCTGCAATATCAAAAACCAATAATTATATTCTGCAAAAGTTAAAGCTCCTGTTTATATTCTGCAAAAGTTAAAGCTCCTATTTATATTCTGCTAATTTTATAAATGCATCTTTTCCAGCGCTAACTAATAAAGAATACCACTTGGAGACAAACACTTGATCGATTTCTACAAGTGTCAAAGTGCGTTTGATCGCAGATCGCTTTAGGCAGAGTTTAATTAACATTAGGACAGATTACCTTTGTGTTGTCAAGTTGGCAAGACTGGGCTGCGGTGTTAACTACCCTTTGCCTAATCTGTCTTATTGACTTACTCTGATAAGGCGTTCGTTGTCTTGGCAACAGACCTCCCTGATGCTAGTGTTATGGAAGGGATAAGTACGAACTTTTATTTAAATGATGCAATTGACAAACTGACTTTTTATTCACTTTTGTAAAATGTATTTGAAGGCACTGCTTAACCGACTGAAACGATCTGTTTAAAAAATGCCAATTTAAACGAAAATATTGTATTTACATTAAAATATAAATATTCTATTAATACATGTTTAAAATTCTTGATAAACTCATCTTCATTTTTGTTAGGAATATCTCTATATATTTGAGTACACATTTCTGCCTTTAATAAACAGAAAATATTATAATGTTGGGAAAGGCAGAAAAATGTACTCAAATATACATGTTTAAAAATGTCTTTAGGTTTTTTCCTTAATATGCCTGTGAGTAAATAGTTTACTATAGATACTATTATTAGTGTCATAGACATATCTTTACGCATTAGATTCCTCTTTTAGAGAAGAGGACCATTTAGAAAGGTAGATATGGTATCTAGACTCTGGCCGTCGTTTAGGTGAAGTGGTAGCTCTAAAGTTTGGTTAGGAGTGACCATCAGACACTGGATATCTTATAGGCAAGGTGATTTCCCTAAAGATGCCTGGGTCTGCCTGATACTCGGGTAAACTAGAAAGATCGCAAATCGTAGCCTACGTCCGTACTCAGGGAACACAACCGGAGTTTGGTTAGGGATGACCGTCAGACACTGGATATCTTATAGGCAAGGTGATTTCCCTAAAAAAGCCTGGGTCTGCCTGATACTCGAAGTACCGAAACATAGTGCAGTTTACATCCGGATTCAGGAAACTACTCTACAGTTGGCGAGGGTACCTCCAAACATTATGTACCGTATGGGCAGAATGGTAGTCCTAAAGACGCCTCGGTCTACCCGATACTCTGTGAGCCGTTGATAATTACAAACTGTAGTCTGTTGGGACTCAGAGATCACCTTCAGAGTTTGTTTAGGGATGAATCTCAGACATGTATATCATATAGGGCCATTCCTCTACAAAGGCCTGGGCCTGCTCACTATTTAGAGAGCCGAAGGGACGTCGGACATATGGAACAACTTCAAAGTTTACGTAGTAATGGTCGTTAGAGTATTTTCAATAAAAGAATAATCTTTTTAACCAAATAATTTCTTACATAAAAATTTCATTTATTTCACGAATTTTGCTATAATCTCAAACAACATTTTTAGAAATTATAATCGATTAATCAAAAATAAATAAATAAATTATTTAAATGTTAAGATTTATTTACTTCTGTTTACCAGTGTTATCACATATGGGCTGAACATTCCACCCCAATACACATTGAAACCAATATTTGTACAATCATTGAAAAAGCATTTATACAATTCGTGCTACGGAACTGTTTATGTTAATTTATTCGTATAGTTTATTAATGACCTCAAGTAAACATCATTAGCGACTAATTTGCCGCCATGTTGTTTTGGGCACTGTGGGACATGCAGCGTAAAAAGATAAATATTGGGTTATGTTTGCTGCATAATATTTATTGTGACTCTACAGTTAAAGAAAGAATCGACCCAAATCTGTTGCTCCAAGGACTCATGGAGTATATTGCTATATAACCTGAACGATTATTTAAAATACATTCCTGCCTACTTTGAGAATCCAAATATTTTGTTTACCTTTAACAATAAAATAACTTTGCGAGCA